>CANTUT010000742.1:280000-532500 GCA_947687605.1 Reutealis trisperma | reverse complement strand
GATGAAAGTGGACTACCCTTGGTAAAACAAGAAATTTGGCTTTTATTACAAAATGAATTTTTTATTGCATCATTACATTGGGCTTCTTGTCCAAAACCCTAGTTTTTTAGGAAAACAAAGGATAGAAAGTAATATCGAGTGGGCAACCCTCCTTGGGTCTATTCACTGATAGTGAAATCATCCACCCTATGACGAATCCTTTGATTCTTTCAAAGGTGCAACAAGTATGCACGTACTATTGGACCTATACGAGGCTCCTTGACTCACATATGGTTAGGTATATCGCTGCTCTAGTGTGATGGATACCTTATATAAAGCCACCCTTACCCTTTCATGTAATGAACATAGATCCTGAGCTTAGGTTGTATGTACCATAATCTTTGCACTCTTATGAAATATTTTCCTCATGCCTATCATGCATCCATATTGTATAAATAAAATATGCTTTCATCTCAAGTCTAGATCAAACCTTGAATTGAAGAAGGGTCAAACATTCTTACCTCCCTTCAAACACCTCCCCCATAAACATTCTCACCTCTATCCCATTCACCTTTGCCCCCACAAGCCTTAAGCCATCACCCTAAACCATATCCCATACACCATTAGCCATCACCCTAAATCTTACCCCATTACTTTAGCCTTTAACATAAATACCAATACCCTAGTCTTAAACCTAAAATCTCATTTCCGTATCCTTGGCCTCAAACACCTTTAACCTTAAGCATTGCTACCTTAACCTTTCCCAAAATGTCCTCACCCTAAACTTAAAAAAAAAAAAAAAAATCTCTACCCTCTTTTGCCAACCTAGCCATAAGACACCGTTGTCTATAAGCCCAACATCCTTGGTCCATTACCTTCAAAACTAATTCATTATTCCTAGATTGACAAATGCCTATAAGCCTACCCTAAGCCCAATACCTTTGGGTCAACACACTACCCTTGGCCCAATATGCTATCTTAAGCTTAATACCCTTGGCTCAGCACAATACCTCAAGCCTAATACTTTTGGCCCAATACGCTATCTTAAGTCCAATACCTTTGGTTCAAGCTGATACCTTAAGCCTAAGACCTTGACTTGTGCAACATTAGGAAATCATCAAAAGCCTAAATGCAGTAAGCTTACAACATTAATGAGAGACTTTTTCCTCAAAGTGTGCATGCCCATCTCATTGCTTCTTTTCCAAGCACTTACCTTATTCTTTGACTTAGTTTTAAAGGTACCAATGGCAAGCCTGACTGACATGGAAGCTCTAACCAACCTACTCAAGAGGCAAGAAGAGAACCTTCAAGCTATTCTCATCTCTGCCCTAGACGCTCAACGAGCCAATTTCAATCAATCTTTAGTTAGCCAACAATCCATTTTTAATAATGCCCTAATCCATCTTACTTCTGCTTTCACTAATGCTTTGAGTTTCCAATGCCAACTTATCATCGATGAAATGAGAGGAATGTTAAACCAAGCTAAGCCCATCAATGCTACACCTACCATTGACATGACCTATAATTTTACATCCTCAATCTCAAACACCAATGCCATTCTAGCCTCAACCATGCCATCACTCTTAGATACTAACCTTGCCTCTTCTTTGAATCCTTTTCAAAGCAAGGAAAATCCCACCTCTTCTACTATCAAAAGACCTTTAAAACTCAATATTGATGCACTAGAGCAAACCTTTACAATGGAAAAAATGTGCAAGAAGAGCAATACCTCCACTCCCTTTGCCTTTACTGAATGGAAGGATATGGACACCTACACTCCCCTTGTTGATGTCAAGCGAGAGAGTATAGAGGTAGCTGGCATGACTATTAGGCAACCCTTGAAATCTCAACGAAGGGCTTTCACAGATTTGGGAGTTCCATTAGCAGTAGTTTATAAGAAGGCTTTGAAGGCAAGAATGGTAAAACCCCTGGAACCAAGAGTCCCTCCTAATCCCTTACCAAAGAGCTACCACCCCAATGATTATTGTGAATATCATCAAGGAGCGGGGCACCAAATCAATGCATGTAAAGCTTTGAAACATAGAATCCAGGATCTTATTGGTAGTGGAGACATCATCCCCCTAAAGCAAGACCCAAGACCTTAATTCAACTATGAGTAGCATAACATGGAGGAGTTTAAGCCTAGCTAATATGACCTATCTGAGGTTGAATTGACAAGTCTAAGTCTGAGTCTGAGTCTAAGCCTAAGCTTAAAAGTCTGAGTCTGAGTCTAAGCCTAAGCCTAAAAGTCTAAGTCTAAGTTTGAGTATGAGTTTGTCATTTTATTTTATTTTGTCAACCATATCAATCCCTTTTTTTCTTATTTTATAATAAAGTTTCCTTTATAATAATGCATCTATGTTTTCTCTTCAATATTTAAGCATTAACTTTCTTATCTTCCTTGATTGAGTCTGACATGGATGAGCTTAAAAAAAAGAAGAAAAAAAGAAAAGAAAAGAAAAGAAAATGAAGAAATAAGGGGTAAAGATTAAATCCACCACAATTAGCATAGACCAAAATGTGGGGTGTCCTCATTCTCTCAAATCAATAAATGCTTCATAAGCTCCTAACTAAAGAAGGACCTCTCATCAAATAGTTGAAGCAAGGAGCAAGTAAATGTAATTACCATTTGCACAATTGGGTAATCAAATGATGCACCTCAATAAGGGGCAATAAGTTTAAAGAAAACCTCTGTCAAACCCAGAATTCAAAGATCAAAGCCTCTCAACATGAAGAAAAATAGTAAATCATGGTGGAATGCTTTCTCCTAAATTTCATTAATCCAAACTCACTATGTTGAAAATCTAAAAGGGCAGCTTAGACAAAAGTTAGAGTTAAAAAAAAAAAAAGAAGAGAGAGAGAGAGAGAAATAGAGAAAGCTCATCCAGGTCACCTTCCCTCATGTCCAAAGTTGTTAAATTATCAATCTGTCTGGTCTCATGTCTCCAAAGTCATCCTTCCTCATCAAAGGCTCATTCTTTAAAGTTATGCTGTCTTCTATACCCTTGTCTTACAATGGGGCCATGTCTTCCCAGAACATCATCATTTATTGTTAGTCCATCACATCACTTAGTTCAAAGAGTTAATACATATCTCCAGTCCATCACATCCCTATCTCTCATTTGGTACCATGATCCCTAAGTTGTCTTCCTCCATTAGCCCTTTAGCCATTCCTAAGGGCCTTTTGTTTTAGCCAGTGTAGTCAGTGTGTCATCAAGTCAAACTAATTAAGTGTTACTCCAAGAGTCTCTTCAATCTCAAACAACTAGAAAAGCTTGACTCACTCTTTTCCATGATTTATGCTATAAAAACCAAACCATACAACCTCCATGATTCTTTTCAGAAGTTTTGGCTTACCTTCAAACCATTCTTGAACTTTTCCATCCCAAGCCTCATTTGCAAATCATACCACCATTTTAAGCTTAAGTCACGTACCACCCTTTTTTTTTTTTTGGCAAAATCTCATCATGGATTGAACCAAAAATCCCAAGTCTCTCAAGACTCATCATCTTTGAATTTAGTTTCCTTGGCAAAACTAGAACTCAAGGCATATCTCCCAAAGCCTATCATCCTCAAGTTGATTAAGAAGGACTCGAACCAGTCAAGGACCATCTCATGCCTTTTTGGCAAATATCTCATGATCTTTGAAAGATTAAATTGGCAAACAATACAATCCTTGAGAATCAAAGCCTCTTAAAGCTTGTAAACTATTTTGATGCAACCATGTCAAAGGGCAAACACTTATCCATGAGCCT
Source organism: Reutealis trisperma (assembly GCA_947687605.1). Lineage (NCBI taxonomy): Eukaryota > Viridiplantae > Streptophyta > Magnoliopsida > Malpighiales > Euphorbiaceae > Reutealis > Reutealis trisperma. The sequence continues at coordinate 528,766 of CANTUT010000742.1, read as the reverse complement.
ATGGTATCCTTGTGACCAAAACCTATAGCACCATACCTGAGCCAAAGCCAACCATCTAAAGCACCCTCGTAGAAAACTATCCTTAACACTTAGAAGCCTTCACCTTGAAGCCCAAATTTAGAAGCCTCCACTATAAAGCTCAAAACCAAAAGCCTTCATCATAGAGCCCAAATCTAGAAGCCTTCGCCATGAAGCCTAAACCAATAAGCCTTTGCCATGAAATCCAAACCAAGAAGCCTTCACCATAATGCTCACTCCCAAAAATCCTTCATCATGAAACCCGCTCCCAAAAGGCCTTCATTTATGAAACCCATGATCTCCTCTAAGGCAAAATCTAACTAAGCCTTCCAAATTGTTTGCCTAGCCTGACCTTTTCCTCTAAAGCCAAGATTAGCCTCCTAGGTCTAGCATCCTAACCTGATCTCTCTAACCAAGCCTTCCGAATGAACTCACCAGAAGGCCATAACTTGACCGAGCATCTAATATGATCTCTTACAAAGCCAAACCAGACTGAGCTTCCAAATGAACCTAGCCGAACTTGACTTAACCTTTTAAACAAATCTCCCCTAAAGCCAAAACTAAAAGGCCATAATTGACCAAGCCAATTACTAGACCTGACCTTCCCCAAAACTAGACCTGACCTAAACCTTATTGTCTCAAGGGACTTGACTCCCTTGTTCAAGCTTTCCAATTCAGCCTTAAGCTAAACATTATTGCAAACCGAACACAACTAAACCCTACCCGACCTCTTCTGGCCATATTGGTTTAACCTCTTAAAGTGACTTCTTCCTATGCCAAAATAATGGCCATTGACCAACTAGCCTCATTCCTGACATGTTGATAAGCTAGCTGATCAGCCAAAAAAAAAAAAAAAAAAAACCAAACAGCATTCCTTTATCTTCCTAAAGTAGGGGCACCTCCCTTCCAAATATTCACCTTTCTAAAGTGGGGGCATCTTTCTCCTACAAGCTCAGCACTCTCCTACTAAACTGACCATTTATAGGTTCAAGGTATCCAATCATTCCATAGTCAGTTGCATTTCATGATAGAATAAGTTGTAAGTTAGACTTTTAAATCAAAATGGATCATCTCTTTCCTACCAGACAGGGTCCTCATCATCCCTACTAGACAAGAACATTATTTTTTAGCTCCTACCAGAAAGGACAACCTTAGGATTCATACTTTAAATCTGAATTAGGTATCCTTTTTGATCAGCTCATCCTACGATAGCCTTAGGATCCATACCTTAAATTTAAATTGACCCATCCTAGGATAGCCTTAGGATCCATACCTTAAATCTGAATTAGATATCTCTTTTAATCAGACTTATCCTAATATAGCCTTAGGATCTATACCTTAAATCTAAATTAGGTATGTCTTTTAATCAAACTCATCCTAGGATAGCCTTAGGATTGATACTTTAAATCTGAATTAGGTATCCCTTTGATCAGGCTCACCTAGGATAACCTTAGGATCATTTCACCCATAAATGTTTAGATCATCTAGGCATCCCTGTGCTTCCTTTTTTTCACCAATTTTTTTTAAAAATCAACCATTTTCACCCAAATATGTCCAGACGTTGACTTAGGCATCCATTTGGTTCATCTTACCATCACTCATTCTAGGGTTCACTATCATCAGAATCACCTTTTGCTCAAAGTTAATCCTAATGAGGAGGTAGCTGTGAACCCTCAAATTTGCCTTGTTAAAAAATAAATTTCTTGAAACTTGCACCTTCAGATGATTAGCACTCGATTATAAACCCATAGAATCAAATCGAGCTCAAATTGGATAAAAAATGGATGAGAACAGGCTAAAAAATAAGCTGCCACAACCCACAGGTTGGTTGTGGCAACTCGTAGCCGGCTGTAGTTACAGCAGCCTCCACTGTAGTTACCACAGAGTTCCCTGCAGCAGCCAATTGGCTAACGCAGCCTACCTTGTAATTACCACAAAGCCCTTTGCAATTACTGCAGCCCAGGACAAATTACCGTAGTGCATTTTTCATGGTTCTCACACTGAAAATTCATAGTTTTTAGCCTCTAAACTTCCCCTATAAATACCTTACATCTCTTAACAACTTATATAGACAATGATATGCTTCCATACTCTCCTTAAAGCCTTCTAAATCCTATTCCTAAACTTTTTAATTGTCAAAACCCTCTTCCTAATCCTCCAAATCTCTAAAACCTCATTCTATATCCTCCTCCATCACATAAACTTCCTAATCATCTCAAAATGCCATTCATGAGCTTCCTAATCCCCTCAAACCTTATCTCTAAGCTTCTTAATCAAGAAAAGGTGCGACTCAAGTTATTTCTTTTAAAAGAAATTCATGGTATTCAAGCAAAGGTGATCCAAAGTCTTTCCTTCAAGAAAAGAGTTCGTGCTATTCAAGAGTACTTCCAAAAGGAGTGCTTGTGATATCCCTAGGCCAAGGTGGAACTTAGATCTAGTGCCAAGCTTGCTCCCTATGTTCCTCGTTGACGGAAGCTAAAGGTAAAAGTTCTTCCCTTTTCCTTTTTTAATTCCAATTTTAAGATCTAAATATGAAAAGATCTAATTTTTTGTTAATTAAAATCTAACCTAATTAACCAATCTTTAAGCCCTTAAAATCAATCAAAACATGACAACAAAGGCAATGACTTAAAAAATCCCTCCTTCACAAGAAGGGAGAACTGCATGGGGTTTGATTCCCATTTGAAGGGATACACAGGCTTACCATCTCTAAGGCATTCAACTCCACTAAAATTAACAACTTCTTCTCTTTATCACCTTCTTCACATAGTCTAGGATCAAAATTACTTTTCTTAAATAAAAGTAAAAACTTTTAGTTCTTCTTATTATAATTGTTTTATTATTTTGTTCTTACTTTAAGTTGTTTAGATTATATTTAGGGAATGTATGCTTTTCCTAGAACCCATAAGGGCTAGAGAAAAGATCCCCTGATTTGGACATTTTGACTTGTAATAGTTTAAGTAGTTTTTCCCTTGTTAATTGTCATTATTTTATGTTGCCATGCATTGCACGAGTAATATTGTTTCATATGTAGTATTATATCTATTCATGCATACATAAAAACTTCTTTTTTACAAAAGCTATTTTGTATTTAGGCCAAACTAATTTTTTATATTGTTTTAACTAAAACCTAGTCCTCGAGCCCTTTTTGGTCATTCGAGGACTAGTGCTTTTTCTTAGGATAAATGGTATAATTTTGGAGTCAATCAAATTGGGTTTTTCCTTTAATTTTTCCAACTAAAATAAACAAAATTAAAGTGGCGACTCCTTTTGCAAATAACAATTTACAAAAGACAATTGTCTAAACTCATAATGAATTCCCATTGTGATGTTTCTCCCAATAAGCATTTCAATTCCCTTTTAGCAAATCGGATTGGTGCTTGGGCGAGGCGTGACACTAGTTAAAGGCTTTTTGCCCACTTGTTCGAGGCAAGTCTATTGCCCAAGACTCGTGTTGGAAGGTTTCTCCTTGATTCCTACTTGACTAGTTAAAGGCTTTTTACCTACCTATTTGAGGTAAGTCATTGCACAAGGGTCGGGCTCATATCCGCCATATGAGACTAGCCATTGCTCGCCATCTGAGGCTAGCTGGTACTTGCTGTTACCCATTGCCCACCATTTGAGGCAAGCTGCCATGCCATTCAAAGCTAGTTGCCACCTACCATTTGAGGTTAGCCACTGCCCACCATTCGAGGCAAACTGCCGTGCCATCAAAGGCTAGTTGTCGCTCTCTATTGGAGGTAAGCTTCTTTTCCCTTAATTTTCTTTTGTCTAAATTTCCTTGCCTCTTTTAGTTAGTTAATTAAATTGATTCATCTAGGTTGCTAGCTAATCAACTTAGTCAATTAAGTTAATTAATTAACTCAACCCTATTTTAATCAATCAATCAAAACATGATAAAGTGGCTAGGCTGAACTAACCTAAGAAGGGAGAATTGTGTGGGTTCTAATTCCTATTTAAAGGGATACACAGGCATGCTTAGTTTAAGCATCTAATCTAATTAAAACTAACCAACTCTCCCTCCATCATCTTCTTCACTTTTATTTTGCTTTCCTTTACTTTGTTATTAGGCTTAGTTTGGGGAATGTATGACTTCCCTATAACTCATTAGGACTAGAGGAGGTATCCCCTAAGTTTGGGATTTCATTGTAATATTAACTCTCTTTTATTTCAAATTCTAATTGTTTATAAACTTTGTGGATTGAATGATCATACATATTATAAACTATTCATGCATTTTAAATTGTTTGTTAAACTGAAAACTTAGTCCCCGAATCCTCTTTGGTTTCAAGGCTAGTGTTATTTTTCCTTTGGATAATAATTGGAGTCAAATGAGCTTTTTCCTTATATTTTTTCAAATAAAAATAAATTATGATGGCGCCTCTAAGAAACACTTTTCAAATCTATCAAAGATAAGCTAGAAGGCTTCCTTGTGAGTTCTTTCTCGAAATAAGCATTTCGATTCCCTTTAGCGGATCAGACTGGTGCTTGGGCAAGGCCTCACACAATAATGAATTTGCTTATCAAAATAAACTAGCCTTAGCCAAATGACCCATGGATTACTAGCAATTTAAGCAAACTTGAAAACATTTAACTCCTTATGTTAATCTTTGGTAAAATTTCCAACCACAACTCTAGGTTCTAAATTTTTCTGATGCTCTATTAGATTTTCCTCATATTTCATAGTTAAAAACCACTATCTTTTGTTATTTGTTCTCTCACTTTGATGTATCATGGTTGAAAAACATGTTCTTAGCCAATTAGGCCAAGAATTACACACTTTTAAATTTTGGCATTTGGTATTTTTGGCAAAAGTGATGTTTGTTGTGTTCCAATACCTTCTACATGTTAAATCAACATGTTATTAACATATCTCTCAAAATTTTATTGTTTACATATTATTTTCTACTTTATGGAATGAATTATGCCAATAAGAATAAGATGTACATTCTTGAATCTCCAAAGAAAAAGTTTGATGAACCGCTAAATTTACTTTTTTTGAGGCTAAAAAGCCTTTAAAAAGATAATTTTCCAGCTTCTCAATCTTTAAAACTTATCCTCTCGAATTTTTGGTGTATAATGGCTTATTTTGTTAAATTTGGCAAGTCAAGATACATATTTGTGAATATACTGTGGTAAAAAAATTATGGGCTTATGTGACCTATTAGTATCGTACATTTAGCTCCAACTAAGTTTCATTTCCATAATTTTAAAGTATATTTAGTACCAAATGTAAATTGTACCCTATTATCTAGCATCCTTCTAGCTTCTATCTCCTCCATTATGGCTTTTGCTAAAACTTCTCTTATTCAACCCTAGGTGGCTATGATTTCATGATTTGACATAGGTATCCCCTCTATCCAGAAATTCTCAAATTTCTCCTTGAAAGCCCTATACTGATTCTTTGCATTCTCTCTGATGCTCTCAAGATTTATTATATTTAATTGGAGTTTCTCATCCATAACCACCTTTTTGTAGCTCCATTTTGACTTGTTCTTGCCAATGCTCCAAATGAGATGGGCTTTACTTTGGCAAGTCCACTTGGATTATATTGGGCAATTTCTTTTAAACTTATGATCCTAGGCTATATAAAGGTTGAACCTCTATAAGATACTTGTTACAAGAACAATTATATACTAATGAAATGGCTTTAATGATATAGAGGTTGAGCCTCCAGACTTCATATTTCTTTTGTAGTGCAAATGAATTGCTATGAATGATATAGAGATGGAGCCTCAATATATTAATTGTGGAATATACAGGTTATGGCTTTTGAGATTGGAGTTATACCTTGGCTTTGATTGAGGTTGAGCCTCCATTTGCATTTGAGAATTGGTAGAGGCTAAGCCCTCACTTGATTGTTAATTTTGAGATTTTCTTAGTATGGAGACTGAGCCTTCATTCTCATATAGCCACTTCACTTACCATTTTCACAGATTCACCACAGTCATTTCATTGTATCATGCAACCATGCATTATAAGACATTTGCACATACTCATTTACAGCCATAACATTCACATTCATACCTTTGTTAATGCTTTATTTGTCAATGGCTAAATTATGAGTTAGTGAAGTAAGAGAAAACAAAAATTAAAAAAATAGGACATAGATTTTAGAAAGTGGCCATTAGGCCTACCCTTTTTTTTTTTTAATTTGAAATTCAAGTGGCTAAGTTACCTACTTTACTATCACATCCTAATTTTAGAGATATGACGGTCCTAGAACATAGAGAGATATAAGGTCACCCACGCCCATATAAATACATATACAATTATGCCTAGGATCATACCAAACCTTATACAATAAATCATTTAGAACATTTATATGAAAACCTTTAGTTGCAGAAGACAATAATTAGACACTTCACATATAATCCATAAGGAAATAATATTCATAATCCAATTGAAACCTTAATAATTAACATCTCAAAATAAACATCAAAAATAAATGTTCGCAGAGCCTTTAACGACAACCTTTCATAGCATAGTATTATAAAAGACTTGGACAAGGAATTTCCCAAGCGAGGTAAGATGCTTGAGCCATCGCCTTGCCTGCTCATACTGCTCACCTAGAACCACACAAGAAAAAAGGGGTGAGATAGATAATCTCAAGAGTAAACAATGGGGCTTATATAATAGCACATATCTCTTAGAAAGGGCTTATAGCTCATAACTTATAGTTCATGATTCATAGTTTGGAATTTAGAAAGGTTCACAAAAATCACACTTATAACACATAACACATAGAGTGAAGGCTATTGCCATAATCACTCGAACACATAGAGTGAAGACTATTGCCATTATCACTCAAACATATAGAGTGAAGGCTATTACCATAATCACTTAAACACATAGCCAATGATTACTCGCATTGGTACGAGGATCACATAGCCGATGATTACTAGCATTGGTGTGAGGATTTATGCATTAAAAGGGTTAAAGGTACAATAGCTAGAGCTAATGGTAATCACATATAAAAATAACATTTAAGGCAATAATAACATATATCACAATAGTAATAGCAGTTTAACTTTTTGAACAAAAGATACAAGAATAGTGTAGTTCCAAAAAGAATATAAGTTAGGGCAATAATCACAAAGGTTCTTTATTATAGTTGAGTAATCAAAAATGGTTTTGGACCAAATGTCTTTTGGCAACCCAAGATTACAAAGAAATCATTTAGTCATAATTAAAAATAGGAAAGAACTTGTGTTTCAAGATATCAAAGGTTTAAATAATATGATAATTTGTACTTGTAACTTGAACATAATGTTTACTCACACTTGTAGCATGAACACAGTGTTTACTCACTTTATGGTTCCTTCGCTCCTAGTACATGTAGCCCTTTTGAACCTCTAAAGCTTGTCAAGCTCTAACATAATATTTCATTCAATACTTAGTATTTTTTTAATCATAATACTATCCTATCCCAAAACTACCCCATGCATATATAACATTCACATACACTTAGAGTTTCATATAGAAGTGCACTCATCACTTGCACATCACATATTGACTTTAAAAGTCTTGTACACTTAGCCTTTATAGGCCCATATGAAAACACATTACAATCATATCATTACATTTCTAAGGTTAACACAATATCATTACCTTAATATTAATTCACTTTAACAATCATCTTAGTACACTTAACACTTCCATATATGTCAACTTAACAAATAACCTTTCAAGCATCATGCTTATCTCTTATGACCAATTCCTTCAATCAATCTCTTCATAAATTTATGATCATTAATTCATTATTAACTCATCATACAACCTACTTCCATATTGTCACATCCCACTTTTAGGATATGACGGTCTTAAGGCATGGGTAGGCCTAAAGCCACCGAAAACCCATAGAACCCAAAGCTTTTCTTATACACACTAACATACATTTGAGGCCAAAAATATACATTCATTTTACATTTTAGTAATTAAATATACATTTATACATATCATTCCATATCATTGTTTTTAAGTTCCATTATCTATTTCATATAGTTAAAAGTTCTTAAGCTAACCATAATTTTACACGCGATATCATATTATTATTTCAAAGCTGCTAGGACCCCATAGAGAATCTAGATTATATAAAAAGATTCATAACCTATATATATATATATATATATATATATATATATATATATATATATATATATATATATATATATATATATATATATATATATATATATATATATATATATATATATATATATATATATATACACATACACAATATTTTAAAAATATTCTTCTTCACTTAACTTCTAGCCTCAAATGAGGATAAGTACTTGAACTCATTAAATGGACACCTACTTTCTTGTAAAAAAAAAAAAGGGAAAATTGGGGTGAGTTGAATGCTCAATGAGTAAACATTATACTATCGCATTTATGAGGCAGAGATTACAACTTGGGCTCACAAGAATGAAAGGAATTGTAGAGAAAATAATATTTACAATACCGCTTGCAATCATACTTGCGATGCATGATAATTTTCACAACATGACTTGTTAATGAAATGCACTTGCAAACATATACGAGGGTCTATAAGCTTCCTTGCAAGCTTATTAAAGCAGAGGCTCCCTTTTCAAGCATGCTACTAGTTGGTATTCATACATAGGTCCTATGAAATGATACTTGATGTACTTGATGAACTTGATATTTGAATTACTTGATGAACTTGATGCATAAATCATATGATGCACTTGACACATGAATCACTTGATGCATGAGTCATAAAACATTAACATAGCACATGTTAAGGGGTAAATGACATTTACACTTTAAAGAAAATTAAATATCAAGATAGGAATCAAGAATGTCATTGCTCATAAGAATTTTTAAGGATATCAATGAGAAAGTAATAGAATTCATGGAAATAGTTCACAAGCATAATAGTATAATAATTACTCACTTTAGCTATATACCTCTTTGTTATCCCTCAGGCACCTCTACACAACTAATACATATATACTTTAAGTTTAACTTTTGTATATAAACACGTCACAACATTGAAACTAAAAACATGCTTATAGTTTCTTTCTAGATGAAGCCTCCTTTCTCCTACCATATCTCATGTTATACTACTCTAATTCCCCTGATTCTTAAGGCATTAAAAGATGACATACAATGATACAACATATTAAAATTTTAGCTCTCTAATTCCCCTGATTCTTAAGGCATTAAAAGATAACATACAAAGATACAACATATTAAAATTTAAGCTCATTCTAAATCCTACACAAAATTTGGTGTAATTTCAAATCTTGCCTACATTACTGTCCTAGATAGACTGAACTATTCCCAATTTTTCTACTATAACATCCTATTTCCTTAGTCAAATGCTACATTTCTTTCACCTAATTAAAATTCTCTCCCAAACATTATTTTATCTATTTGAACATAATGCAGTTTGTCTTTAAGGTCCTTAAAATTGGGCCCTAATATCAAGCTGCAGACTGGACTTAGGTGCAGGGTCAATCTCAGTTCAGGCTCTATATCTCCTAAAGTGTTTTGAATATGGGTAAGCCATTTAACAACCATTTATTAGACATAATTATCTACAACTTTTTAGTTTTCCTCAAGATCGAATTTAGATTCCAATGTCCCTGAATTAGAGCCTAAAATTTCCAGCAGTCAACTCCTCAGTAAACCAGTCCTAGGTTTTCTACACTAACCTTTGTTCTCTTCACCTCTACTCTAATTCTCCTTACTTAAACATCCTCAATTCAATTCCTTTCTTCCATTTACTTATCAATAACCATCTCCTAGATTAAATCTCTAACTACCCAAATAGAATAGAGAGGAAAATAGAAAAACTTTCAATCAAACGCAAGCTATATACTCAATTTCATCAAAGGAAATGAAACTTGAACTAAATTTTACCTTATCTTGCTCTCTTTCTTTTCTTTCCTCCTTCTCCTCTTGACTTCACCTCTTCTTCTTCTTATGTTTCTTTTTCTTTGCTTCTACATTTTTCCTTCTTTTCTTTTCTTTTCTTTTTTTTTTGAGTGAATGACTTTGGTGTTAGGTGCACCATACTTATCCTATATTTATATATTTTAATTTTGTTTTATTTTTGACTTATTTATTATCTAAAATCACCAATTAATCTCATCTATTCAATCCCAAACTTGGGATGGCAGCCACCTCTATTATAATTATTTTCTTTTTTATTTATTTATTTACTTTTTTTTTTTTGCAAATTTAAAGCCAAAGTTATGATTATATATTTTCTCTAAATCTCAAAATTGCCATTTCTTAAGCTTAATTACCCTAAATCATCAAAGTATTATCTATTAATATTTTTAACTTAATTTTAAAGGATCTAAGACTATAATTAATTATTCTCTCATCCAATTCTCCTAAAGCAAAACCTAAAAAAAACACAGAACTGAAATTTATCGGTTTTACATTTATCATACCGATTTTTGGACTCGCATCCAATTTAGGTTTTAGGTTCCTAATTCTCTATTCTTTCCCTTAATTTCTCCATTCTAATTAGTTATGGACTACTCCCTGGTCTCCAATGACTAGGAAAACTTAAGTGTTACACTTTTCCCCCCTTTAACAAAATTTGTCCTCGAATTTTCTTACAATCAACTAGACATGTCACGTGCCTATATTATATAGATTAAACTATATCTCTTTGTTCTCATTACTAATGACTTTTAATCATAAAATATCTTGATTTGTCTTCCTAGACGAGGTGGTCCCCTCCTAGGCGGCATGCTATGCCACAATTACACATAAATCTTAAACACATCCTTACCTTTAATACTACAACCTAAATCATACAAATCTTTCATAATAACTAACTTATATTTGCAATCAAAATTCAGGAAGAGAGTCTAATAGGTGCAGACAATGCAGATTTAAACTTAATGATGGATTTTAATTGATAATAAGGACATCCTATGCTCCATGGTTCTTCTTATGTCATAAAAGACCTACCTGTATACATTTTTCTTTAATATGTTTGCTCTGATACCACCTTTTTCACATCCCACTTTTGGGATATGACAGTTCTAGGGCATGGGTAGGCCTAAAGCCACCGAAAACCTGTAGAACCCAAAGCTTTTCTCATACACACTAACATACATTTGAGGCCAAAAATGTACATTCATTTTTTATTTTAGTAATTAAATATACATTTATACATATCATTATATATCATTGTCTTTAAGTTCCATTATCTACTTCATATAGTTAAAAGTTCTTAAGCCAACCATAATTTTACACGCGATATCATATTATTATTTCAAAGCTGCTAGGACCCCATGGAGCATCTAGATTATATACAAAGATTCATAACCTATATACATATATACAATATTTTAAAAATATTCTTCTTCAATTAACTTCGAGTCTCAAGCAAGGATAAGTACTTGAGCTCATTAAATGGACACCTACTTTCCTGAAAAAAAAAAGGGAAAATAGGGAAAATTGGGGTCAGTTGAATACTCAGTGAGTAAAAATTATAATATCATACTTGTGAGGCAGAGATTACAACTTGGGCTCATAAGAACAATAGGCGTTACAGGGAAAATAATATTTACAATACTACTTGGAATCATACTTGCAATGCATGACAATTTTCACGACATGACATATATAAAGGTCTATAAGCTTCCTTGCAAGCTTATTAAAGCAGAGGCTCCCTTGTCGAGCATGCTACTAGTTGGTATTCATACATGGGTCCTATGAAATGATACTTGATGCACTTGATGAACTTGATATTTGAATTACTTGATGAACTTGATGCATGAATCACATGATGGACTTGACACATGAATCAATTGATGCATGAGTCATGAAACATTAACATAGAACATGTTAAGGGGTAAATGACATTTACACTTTAAAGAAAATTAAATATCAAGATAGGAATCAAGAATGTCACTGCTCATAAGAATTTTTAAGGATATCAATGAATAAGTAATAGAATTCATGGAAATAGTTCACAAGCATAATAGTATAATAGCTACTCACTTTAGTTATATTGTTTTCCGTACACACTTATCCTTTTAATATAATTAATTGCAACGTCCCCCAACCTCTTGATTACCTCTTTGCTGTCCCTCAGTCATCTTTACACAACCAACACATATATACTTTAAGTTTAACTTTCGTTTATAAACACGTTACAACATTGAAACTAAAAAACTGCTTATAGTTTCTTTCTTGACCCATCCTCCTTTCTCCTACCATATCTAATGTTATACTCTTTTAATTTTAATACCCAAGGTTTTCATAGCTCATTAGAGTTATAATAATAGCATAAAGTATAAATTTTTATGAGTATAGTACCAATGATATAGTGATGGGATGAAAGAAACCCTTTTTGGTGTTAAGTGCATGATTGTGTATCTTTATGAAGTGTGAATGTTGTTTATTGCATGTTTATATGGATTTTTATGGTGTTTAATTAATTAATTTTGTAAAGTTTATATTTGTTTTTATGTTTATTTTGTGCTTTTTAAGGTTTGAGGAAGGTTTATCTATGTTTGTACAAATTATGTGAAGATGCTAAACAAGTAGAGAGGAATGGGAAGAATTTGGAAATGACAAGTGCACGTGAATAACCGAGCTGCCGATGGCATTCAGCAGAGAACAACTCCAGCGCCTCACGGTGAATCCCAGCGACCTGCTGCCTTTCCAAGACTGAGATTTAAAGCGCCTAGCTACACTTTTCCATCGTCTCGCTGCAATTTCCAGCGTCTCGCTGCAATTTCCAGCGCCTCGCCGCGTGTTTTTGGAATAGAATTATCTTATCTGAGTTTTAAATATTTTTAAAACATTAGTCAGTTATTTTTTATAAAAACGATATATAGAGAGTTTTACAAGAGGAGAAAGGGGGATTCCAATTTTTTTTGCTGGAGCTCATAAGAAGAAAGGGGGATAGCTACTAAGAGAAGGAAGAACCAGATCTGGAAAAGAGGAAAAACTATTCTAGAGATAGAAACAAAACTCTTTCACTTAGTGTCAAGGTTTGGATCTTTGTATTTCATCACTTTCTTTTGGTTAATTAATTTGCTAAATTACTTTCATGGATTTTTTAGTGTGTAATGAAATTGGGATGATTATCTTGTCTATCATGAGCTAAATCTTTCTTTGTTTAGGATTTGAAGGTAACTAACTATGAATATGCTATGATTGTTTCTTCTCAAAATGATAATTGCCTTACTCTCTCAAATTTGAATTGGTTTAATTCTTACGAATAATTGCTTGATCACCAATTGTTCAATTTAGGTTTTAAATGATGGATCGAGAGATGAAATTTAAAATTAGAATTAATTCACTTGAGTTTCTAGGACAAATTAGAAATATAAACCCTAGGAAGAAAAATTACTTTTGATTTAGATAAATTTATTGAGTTTAATTCATGAATGTGAAAGCTATTGAATTAGGTTCAAGAGATTTATTTATAAAAAAAAGTAATTAATAGAATTATCATTTTGGGTTAAGATTTACTGAGCATATAAGGACTAGTGAAATCCATTCAAATCCTAAACATCCATTTTGCATAAGGTCTCATATTTTTTTTTCTTTCCTTTAAATTTCAAGAAAAATTTAGATATTTAGATCCTAGTACAGTTTCTTATTTTATTGCAATTCTTTATTTGTTTTTATATTTCTAAATTAGAAAAGTAAGTACTTTTTCCTTTGCACTTCCTTGTGAGACGACCTTGGGAACTTTCAGTATACTACGATTACCCCGATTGCTTGCGGGTATCGTCGATTAATATATTTAAGGCGAACAAATGTTCAGGTATATTTTATTGAATTAATGTAAGGTAATATGTCTTAGTTTGAATTTATTATGATATGGGAAGGTAGGATTTGAAATGCCAAGTGAAAAGGAAGGGAAAAAGTTACGAAAAATTTTTGAGTTAGAAAAACGTGTTTGGATGGGCTTGTTAATGGGCTTTGGACTAAAGGCCCAAGCCCATGCCTATGGAATGGCTGGCCCACCAAGGTTCAAATTTGGTGGGACTTAACTAAACTAAGGTTAGAATAAGTTAACTAAGGGTTAAGGTGAGGTTAGGTTAGGTTAGTCACCATTTTGGATGATAGCCATCTTTGTTGACTTTTGTCAACTTTAACACCTAAGCTAATCCACTTTCCCATCACCATGTTTATATGCATTTTGGTGATTATGGAACTCATCATTATGGTGCCAAGTCATCATACACATAAGGGCAATCTTAACCATCCATCTTGATCAATCTTAATGATCCAACTTAGGCAAAAATGTGACCATTAATCTTGTGAGGTTAAATCACCACCATTGATTTCATTTACGTATAAAGTGAAAATATGTAAATTCTTTTCATTTGTAACCTAGCATCAAAATCATATTATCACCAAGGATTAAAACCTCTCAACTTGTTCTTCAACCTAGAATCAAATTTCAAGCATTTCAAGGTAAGGTCTTGTACTTAAATGATTCTTTCTTGGTTCTAGCCTAAGAATGATAGATTGCTAATGATTATATGCCTTTCCTTTGATTTTATGGTTTGATTTTGGTGGAGGGATTTAAGGGAGGACTAGTTTTGCAAGTTAGTTGAGGGAATATGAGGATGGAAGAAAATTTAGGGTTTAATAAGTAAGAGATAACAAAGAAAGCATGAGAAGATCAATGGTACTTGGACAGCCACGGGTGGCCACACAATTGGGATTCCAGCCATGTGATAAGGACGAATTTAGAAATTCATCCAGTAGCCTCCCACGGATGGAGGCACGGCTAAGGTTTCACCCATGGGCAGTTATGTTTTGGCCATATTGAAATAGTTTGTCCTAGTGTTTGTGACTTATTGCTAGATTATTTCATTAACATTTTTATGAATTTCCTCATTTGTGATTGAGAATGCAATTAGATGTTAGTGTTACATGTGTTCCCTTATTATGTTATGGGGGATATTTAAAAGATATTGAATTAGTTTATGACATGTGTAAGCAAGGGGTAAATGATATGTTTATATGAAATAGTTAGAGTTTGGTTAGAAAGTTAAAGGAATAGAAATTGATGTACATTGTTTGGTTGTATTTGTAGAATCAAAAGGCAAAGGCATTGCTCGGGATACCGAGGAGCCTCGCTATAATTTGCGTTAAGTTTATAGATATAGGAGTTAAGGAGTAAGAGGTGAGTACTTAATAATATTTGCAACTTGAGCTTTAAATATAAGCATAAATGTTAAATCATTTCCAATTTGAAATGCATTGCAATTCTTTGGCAAGCATTATTTGCTTTATTGATTATTGAGCCAAAGTGAATCAAACATTCCTTTATGGCACTTAGCCAAATGAGCCTCTATTGCTTTGATCTTATAATGTGATCAATGATAAGAACCTAATTGTTATTGATATATTATCCATTGAATCATTTCATGGATAGAAATGAAAAACGTACTATGATAAGTAGAATACCCTTATGATATGGGGCAATACATTAGACATTATGCAAAATGGTAATGGACCTGCGGATAGGGTAAAGAATATCCAAACCTTTTAGTTGGGAAGGGTTTAAGGTCCCCAGTATGTATGATCTGATTAGTTGTACGTGTGACGAGGTATATGGGAGTGAGCAAGGCATATGCCGCCACTCAATTGATTATGGGGGAAACATACCGTTTCTAAGAAGGAATTGTTCTACTAAAGATATAATATCTGTTATATATATATATATATATATATATATATATATATATATATATATTACTTTATTGCTATAAGGAATCACCTTTGAGCATACACCATTGTTTAATCTTTATGATATTATTCTGTACTCACTGAGCTTTGTCTCATCTCATAGTTGTTGTTTATTTTTAGGATCAGCAAGGTAAATTTGAAGTTCTACATTTTCGCTTGGAAATTGCATTGCTACTTTTGGTATTATGTTGTATATACTATGTTGTATTTTGGAAGTTTTACTCTAGAGCTCCATGGATTGTTAAGATCTATAATAATGATATAATTTAGAATATTCATAGTATGTGTGTGGGTTGGTATTATTTTATTTTAGTCTAAACACTTGAGCAGTATATGAACGAGTTGTAATTAAAATACTGGAAAATGGAGTTCAAAAGCAATAAGCATGAAAATGGATTTAAAATGGTAAATGTTTATCTAATAGATGATTAATATGGTAATCGGTGATAAAGAATAGTTATTTTGGTTTTGATACTGGGATAAAGGTAGCGTGGTTTTCTTTGGCAATTAATAACTTAAAAGAGGGTTCTATGGGTTTAGGTGACCTTATATCTCCCTATGCCCTAGGACAGTCATGGCTCAAAGATGGGTCATGAAACTAATTCCCCTAATTCTTAAGGCATTAGAAAGATAACATACAAAGGGACAACATCCTGAAATTTCAGCTCATTCTGGATTCTACACAAAATTTGGTGTAATTTCAAATCCTGCCCTACATTACTGTCCTAGGCAGACTGAACTATTCCCAATTTTTCTACTATAACATCCTATTTCCTTAGTCAAATGCTACATTTCTTTCACCTAATTGAAATCAACATCCCAAACATTATTTTATCTATTTAATCATGATCCAGTTCTATCTTTAAAGTCCTTAAAATTGGGCCCCAATCTCAGGCTGCAGACTAGACATGGGTGTAAGATCAGTCTCAGTTTAGGCTCTATATCTCCTAACGTGTTTAAAATATAGGCAAGTCATTTAACAATAATATATTAGACATAATTATCTACAACTTTTTCTTAAGACCAAATTTGGACTCTAAGGTCCCTGACTTGGAGCTTAAAATTTTCAGTAGTCAACTCCTTAGTAAACCAATCCTAGGTTTTCTGCACTAACACTTGTTCTCTTCACCTCTACTCTAATTCTGCTTACTTAAACATCCTCAATTCAATTCCTTCCATTTACTTACCCATAACCATCTCCCACATCAAATCTCTAACTACCCAAATAGAATAGAGAGGAAAATAAAAAAACTTTCAATCAAACACAAGCTATATACTCAATTTCATCAAAGGAAAGGAAACTTGAACTAAATCTTACCTTATCTTCTTTTCTTTCCTCCTCCTCCTTTTGACTTCCCCTCTTCTTCTTCTTATGTTTCTTTTCCTTTGCTTTTATGTTTTTCCTTCTTTTCTTTTTTTTTTTTGAGTGAATGACTTGGTGTTAGGTGCACCATACTTATCCTATATTTATATATTTTAAATTTGTTTTATTTTTGACTTATTTTTCATCTAAAATCACCAATTAATCTCATCTATTCAATCCCAAGCTTAGGATGGCAGCCACCTCTATTATAATTATTTTATTTATTTATTTACTTTTTTTTTTTTGCAAATTAAAAGTCAAAGTTATGATTATATATTTTCTCTAAATCTCAAAATTGCCATTTCTTAAGCTTAATTACCCTAAATCATCAAATTATTGTCTTTTAATATTTTTAACTTAATTTTAAAGGATCTAAGACTATAATTAATTATTCTTTCATCCAATTCTCCTAAAGTAAAACCTGAAAGAAATCACAAAACGAAAATTTATCGGTTTTGCGTTTATCGTACTGATTTTTCGACTCACATCCAATTTAGGTTTTAGGTTCCTAATTCTCTATTCTTTTCCTTAGTTTCTCCATTCTAATTAGTTTTGGACTACTCTCTAGTCTATGATGACTTATAACACTTAGGGTGTTACATATATTATCCAGTCACATTCACATATTAATCACAACATAAGGTTAAAATATTTTAAGTATACCAAATTGCCTCTAGGCTTGTCTAGGGTCATTCCTTCAACCGACATGCAATTTAACTATTTATCATTCATTCATTCATGTTAATAATCATTAATATTACACAAAAATTATAGACATTGGGGTAAGAATTTCAATGTAGGCTAAATGCCCTTTGAAAGAGAAAACTGAATTTTCTTACTTTCACACTTTCCGTCTATTACAGTAATATGAAGAAACATGGTTTGAATCAAGATTTTTTATGTAATCAAAACAAAAATCATTTTAGAACATAAAAATATAGGAATCGGCACATATATAAATCCATATGCATGAAAATTTTCAAACTTTAAGTGTTAGGGTGAAAACCATAAACCTTTATTGTTTCCGGTACTTTCCGGTCATTATAGTAATATATAAACCAGTGTTTTAAACCATTATTTTTCATTCAATCACAACAAATATTAATTATGAACATCAATATGTACAAATCAGCAGCCATTGACATGTCTTATGCATGAAATTCCAAGTTTAGGATTTTAGAGTGAAAATCATGAGTTTTCTAGGTTTCTGCGCATTTCGTTTATTACAGAAATATGCAAACACCTAATTTAAATCATTTTTTTTCATCCAAACAGAACAAATATCAGTTTAGAATTCCATCATACATAAATTGGTAGCCACATACATATGTAATCATAGAATTTTCTAATTTTAAAGTTCCAGGATGAAAACCTTGAATTTTCTTATTTTCTGAAACTTTTTGGTCATTACAGTAATATGCAGAAACATGATTTAATCCAATATTTTTCTTCTAAACACATCAAAAATTAGTTTAGAATAGAAGTATGTAAAAATTGCCCCCTGGTAATGTTAATGCATGAAAATTTCAATTTTGAGTTGTAGGATTCACCTTTAGAAAAATTATGTAGAGAGGTTGGTGATTTTGATAGAGAAATTAATTTCTCTTTTAAGAATTCACCCAAACTAAACTAAATGATTATGGTCAAGAAATTGCAAAGTTGAAAGAGTTTTTGAGAATTTCGGTAGAGAGAATTATTTTGGGAGAATTTTTCTATCAAAGTACTGAAATAATAGAGTGTGGCTGCTGGAACACTAGGGCTGGCCAAATTTTGCATTAATATATATAGGGTTTTGGGCAATTTCCAAGATTACACTTAATAAGCTAGGTTATGAGTGTTTTGGTGTAGTGGGCTTTTGTGTATTTGGGCTTTTTATTTAATTTAGGGGGTTGATTATGGGAAATTAAAAATAAAATATTTTTCTTATTATTTTCATTAACATTTCCCCTAAAATATTTATTTAAAAATATTTAAAAAATACTCATAAAATTAATTTATACTTAAAAATCACGTTTTTGCCTAAAATTCATTTTATGAAAAAAATAAATTTTTTTATGCTAATACACTTCAGATAAATCATTTATTTCATACTAATAACTCATATTAGGCATATTAAAATTAATTTAATATGCCACATACTCATAAATCACATCATACATGAATTCCCATAAAATCACATATTTTGTCGCAACAACTCTAAATTCAAGCAATTTGTTACGAAAACTCCTGGGGTAGATGTGGGTTGTTACATTTACATAAAAAGTAAAAACAAAAACAACTATCCATGTAAATGGCCTTGCATACATTATTAGATTATATATGACAAAACTTATAGAATTCTAGGAACCTAACCTAATGGCTATGGGATCAGCCTGTTGCATCTTCCTCATGACACTTCACCCTTCCCCACATAATGGTAAAGTATTTGACTTTTTTGATACTCTCATTTTGAGGACTTGTTAATTAGTGACTCTATTCCTTTTTGAAAATAGCTTTCCATATTTCTTTTTTTCTTATTCTAATTCCTTTCTTGAAGCTCACTTTGTAGGGTCTCTTTATTTGTATACTCTTATAAAATTTATGCTCAATGGCCACTTTGTTAGCATATTCTCTAGATTTTAGTCTATTTTGCTTTGAGATCTTTAAAGATATATAGATAATTAAAATTTGCAATAAAGCACAATATACAGAAGCATGATTAATGTGACTCACCTTATTGGTGTTCCATAAAACTTTAACTAGTAGTGTATGCCAATCCTTCCCTCTTTGATTTTTCTAGTTACTCTTAGGAATATCTTTCAGCTCCTCAATACTAATAGGACCTAGAGATCTTTGCACATGATGTTGGTAAATTAGGTCCCTCTTTGTCACATCCTAACTTTAAAGACGTGACGGTCCTAGAACATAGGGAGAAATAAGGTCACCTATGTCCGTAGAACCCACTTACACTTATACAAATACTACCTAGGATCGTACCAAAAAAACTTCTTACATTAACTTAAATAAACCTTTTTTCTTTTTGAAAACCTTAAGTTGTGGAAGCATAATTGAAATATACTTTAAATATAATCCATAAGGAAATAATATTTAGAATTCAATTAAAACCTCGAAGGATAACATTGCAAAATAACCATAAAAAAATGAATATTCCCGGAGCATCTAAGGATAACTCTTCATGGCATATTAAACTAATATTCTTGGATAAGGAATTCCCCAAGCGAAGTAGGATAATTGAGCCATCACCTTGTCTCCTCATAATGCTCACCTGGAACCACATAAAGAAAAGGGTGAGATAGATGATCTCAATGAGTAAACAATAGGGATTGTACAATAACACATATCCCTTAGAAAGGGCTCATAGCTCATAACTTATAGTTCATGATTCATAGTTTGCAATTTAGAAAGGTTTGCAGAAATCACACTTATAACACATAGAGTGAAGGCTAGTGCCATAATCACTCAAACACATATAGTGAAGGCTATTGCCATAATCACTCGAACACATAACACATAGAGTGAAGGCTATTGCCATAATCACTCGAGTACATAGCCGATGATTACTCGTACCGGTACGAGGATCACATAGCCGATGATTACTCGCATTGGTACGAGGAGCACATAGTCGATGATTACTCACATCGGTATGAGGATTTCTGCATAAAAAGGGTTAAAGGTACCATAGCAAGAGCTAATGGTAATCATATATAACAATAACATTTAAGCCATCAATAACATGTATCCCAATAGCAATAGCAGTTTATTGTTTTGAACAAAAGATATAAGAATAGTGTAGTTCTAGAAAGAATATAAGTTAGGGTGATAATCAGGAGAAATTCTCATTGGATAAACAAAATAGTTTTGGACCAAATGTCCTTTGGTAACCCAAGTTTTACAAAGAAATCACTTAATTAAATTTTTGGATAAAAGGAACTTGGGTTTCAAAGATCGCAAAGGCTTACATAACAATATATCACATTCTTATAACACAACATCATGTTGTTCACACTTATAACATGAACATGGCGTTTACTCACTCTTGAAGAATGAATATGATGTTTACTCACACTGGAAGCAAGAATATAGAGTTTACTCACACTTGTAACATGAACATAGTATTTACTCACCTTGGGGTTCCTTTTCTCCTAATTCACGTAGTCCTTGGACTTCTAAAGCTCCTCAAACTCTAACATAATATTTAATTTAATACTTAGTATTTATTTACTCATGGTGCTCCTATCCCATAACTATCCCATGCACATATAGCATACATATACACTTAGAGTTCACGTATAGGTGTACTCATCACTTGCATATAATACCTTGACTTTAAAAGTCTTGCATACTTAGGCCTTATAGGCTCACATGAGAACACATTACAATCATATCAATACCTTTCTAAGGTCATCACAATATTATTACCTCAATATCATCTCACTTTAACAATTATCTTAATTCACTTTACACTTCCATACATGTCAACTTAACAATTAACCTTTCAGGTGTCATGATTAACTCTTATGATCCTTTTTATACAATTGTCACTTCATCAACTCAAAACCATGTATTTATTATCAAGTCATCATAACATCTAGTTCTATATTTCCTAATCACATTTGCATTCTAATCACAATACAAGGTTAAGATACCTTAAGTATACCTTAAGTATACCAAAATGCCTTTAAGCTTATCTAGGGTCATACCTTCAACTAACATGTAATTTCATCATTTATTATTCATACATACATGTCAATAATCATCAAAACACATCACATAAAAATTATAAACATTGGGACAAAAATATTGATGTAGGCCGAATGTATCACCAAAGGACAAATTAAATTTTCTTTCTTTTCGCACTTTCCGTCTATTTCAGAAATATGTAAAAACATGGTTTGAACCAAGATTTTTCATATAAATACAACAAAAATCATTTTAGAATTTTAATTCATATGAATAGGCCACATAGTATCTCTCACACATGAAAATTCAACTTTTTGGGTTATAGGGTACAAAACCATGAGTTTTCTTATTTTAGGTATTTTTCGGTCATTTCAGAAATATGTAAACAGGTTGTTTCAACCATTATTTTTCATTCAAAATCAGAAAATATCAATTTAAAACATGTCCATGCATGATTCAGCAGCCATCGTATTTATACAAAAAAAATTATAGGTTTTAAGGCTTGGGTGAAAAATCATGAGTTTTCGTGCTTTTTGCGCTTTTTGTTCATTACATCAATATACAGACACATTATTCAAATCATTATTTTTCATCTAAACAAAACAAATATCATATTAGAATGCTTTTTCATACAAATCAGTGGCCACATATTACTTTAGTAATAGAATTTTCTAACTTCTATGTTCTAGCACAAAAACCTTGAATTCTTTTGTTTTCTAAAACTTTTCGGTCATCGCAGAAATATGCAGAAATATAATTTAATGCAGTATTTTTTTATCAAAACACATTAAAAATTAGTGTAGAAATCATTTATGCAGGAATCTCCCCCCTTGATATGGTCCATGCATAAAAGTTTTAATTTTGAGTTATAGGATTTACCTTTGGAGAAATCACGTAGAGAGGTTGGTGCTTTCGGTGGAAAAATTAATTTTTCTCTTAAGAAATAACCTATCCCAAATTTTATCATTAAAAATTAGTAAATATTTAGTTCAAGATATTTTTCCCAAGATTAGTTTCATAAAAATCAAATAGCAAATTGAAAGGAAAATAAAAACTTATGAAACAGTCGTGAAATCGCAAGTTTGAAGGATGTTTTTAGGAATTTTGGTAGAGAGAAATATTTTGAGAGAATTTTTTATCAAGATATAGAA
The DNA here is from genome assembly GCA_947687605.1 of Reutealis trisperma. NCBI lineage: Eukaryota > Viridiplantae > Streptophyta > Magnoliopsida > Malpighiales > Euphorbiaceae > Reutealis > Reutealis trisperma. Next base: position 505,837 of record CANTUT010000742.1, on the reverse strand, counting down.
AAATGGAGTGATGGCTGCTAGAATGAGAGTGCTGACTGAAATTTTCATTATATATTAGGGTTTGGGTGAAATTTCCACTAATACCCTTAGTGAACTAGGTTAGGAGGATTTTAGTGTAGTGGGCTTTTGGGTATTGGGGTTTTTTATTTAAATTTTGGGCTGATTATAATTAAAATAAAAAGAATATTTTTTTTATTATTTCTATAACATTTCCCCCAAAATATTTATTTTTAAAAATTATTTTAAAATACTCATAAAATTATTTTATCCTTAAAAATCGTCTTTTTACATGAAAATTTATTTTACGAAAAATAAATTATTTCATGCTAATGCATTTTATTCAAATCATTTATTTCACAATAATAATTCATATTAGGCATACTAAAATTAATTTAACATGCCTCAAACTCATAAATCACGTCACACATGAATTTTCATATAGTCACACAATTTATCGCAATAAGCCTAAATTCAAATAATTTGTCACTAAAACTCCTAGGGTAGATTGAGTTGTTACATTCTCCCCCCTTAAAAGAAATTCATCCTTGAATTTCCAAATCTAATAGCACAACACACTTTACTTAACTTCTCCTCCACGCTTCTACTGCGCCACTCAAACACAACATCTAACTTCAATTAACTTATCAAATACAGTAAGGCACATACTCAGAATCTATCAAAAAGAATTGCATTGATAAACTTTCAGCTTAAGCTACACCTATGTTAATCTCTTGTTCAAACAATTCTTAAAACTAATCCTTAATAATTTTGTATCCCCTTAACCTCAAACAAAAGTAATAGAACCTTTAATTTCACCTTTAATCAAATATAATACCAAGCATTGTTTTTCCTTATATCTCTATTATTATTAACATTTATACTAATACCTTGATCACCACTTTCATTCATTATTTATCACATTAGTCATATAAGAATCTAACAGAAAATTCCAAATTGATAACTCCAATTGATATTTGATAATTCACTTTCCATATTAATAATTATTACTTAATCTATTATAACTTCAATAAATATTTTCGTGTTTAATACCTTACTAACATTACGATTTCTACACCTCCATCATTCATTAATTAAAACATATTTAAACTTAACAAACATTCCTATATATATCATATCCCAAACAAACTTGCATTCTATTAATTTACGATCCCAAATAAACTTCTCATAACTATTTCAGCCTTACTCTCTTTCTGTATAATATATACATCATTATCATGATTTAATTACCTAATGCCTCGAAATTTTATACATTTAGCTTGTAATATCATCTAACTTTAGATTTTCCACTTACATCTTGCTATATTTCACATTCCTAATCATTTAACTTATTCATATTAAAACAATAAACCTGTAGATACCATTGCCTTTAAATGAAATCTTTATGCAACTCTTATATCTTTCCAAATCTATGCCATTCAAGGTTATCTCAATAAAACTTCTTTCCATACTAAGGATCACTACCAAAATTTTTCCAGTAACCTCAATTTAACATTATAGTATCTAATACCTTTAAATATTTCTCATCTAGAGGATACAAATCCCTTTTAGGTATATTCAAAACTTTTTAAATTTTCAAAACTATGCTGCATCATACTTATCTTTTTATCATCATTATAAGTCTGAGAATACTTATCCTTTTATGTCTCCCCCTTTTTAAAAGGAATTCATCCTCGAATTTCAATACTTACTCATAGGTTCTCAAAAACTGGGGATGCTTCTGGCACATCTCTTCCTCAGCTTCCTAAGTATACCCATTCATTCCATGATTATGCTAGTAAACCTTAAATCATAAATATCTCCTTGATACACCAATATCTCCCATCCTTAGTTCAAAATTTTAATTGCTTCCCTTTATAATCAATATAAACTCTATAGTCATATAGCCAATCCATTCCTAAGATCACATCAAATTCTAGGGCATTAAGTTCTAATTACTCGATAAGAAGTTTTTGTCCATCAATGTCTACCTCACAATCCTTAAACAATACCTTACTTCCATCATTTCTCTTAAAAGAGTTAACACTACTAAGGGTTCATTAATTTATTCCTTATCTCTATCGAGACTCTTAGTAAAATATGGAGATGCAAACAATTGCATAACACCAGAATCAATAAGCATCTTGCACTAAAAATTCAAATGGGAATGATACCTTCTTCTTTCAAATCTCCACTAGATAAATATTCCTTCCTTTACTATACTTGATATCTACATAAGTGATAGAGAAATCCCTAGCTTTCTTGTTATTCTATCTATATGGTAGCATTTAAACCACACATTCCTTAATATACTTCACTTACTTCATACCATATACTTATGTATATATAATGTAACTAATTTGTTTCATTCTCTTACCAATCATTACTAATTATCATTCCTCTTCCTATGACATCAATCGCAATTATCATTTAATGACTCCATATAATTCATATATCAAACCATTGTATCATGTAAGCATTTCATACTTCACAACATTATACCTATCAATCATTAATCTCAGTTGGATGATAACCTAGTCCACTTCTCTTTCTAATCTATTTAACTCTAATATCAAAATGTCATACTTAGCATGTTTTTAACATTAGCACCCATCAGATAATATCACATATTGCATAGCATTTATCATATAGCATATATATCAAGGCATGTATCATGCATCATAATCGTTTAACATATAACCTATAGCATCATGAATTCTCCTATCATATCGAAGTGAATCATGTCATGGGCAATAAAAGAAATCAATGGATACTAAGTTGCTAGGCAATCAATTAACATCATTTGCATCGTAGGAGTCTTCTTTTTCTAGAGGTGGATCACAGGTATGGCCTTCTCAAACATCTCTCGCCGTGTCCTCTTGCATGCCACACGTAGTGCTCTAGGTCGTGGTCCTCCAGCAGGGGTAATCTTCTTGATCATCTAGTAAAGGAATCATAAGGCACACAAGCAAACAATAACAAAGAGTACTATAACTTATTAGGGTTTGGCAGAACTTTACTAGCGATAGACTACAAGTGACATGACAGGAAAATTCCTCTGCTCCAGGATTATACTTAGTCAAACCAATAAGCAGACAAGTCTAAACTAGACTTTAAATACTATGGATCTGATACCACCTTTGTCACATCCCAACTTTGGAGACATGATGGTCCTAGAACATGGGGAGACATAAGATCACCCATGTCCGTAGAACCCACTTACACTTATACAAATACTACCTAGGATCGTACCAAAAAAACCTCTTACATTAACTTAAATAAACCTTTTTTTTTGAAAACCTTAAGTTGCGAAAGCATAATTAAAATATAATTTAAATATAATCCATAAGGAAATAATATTTAGAATTTAATTAAAACCTCAAAGGATAACATTTCAAAATAACCATCAAAAAATGAATATTCCCGAAGCATCTAAGGATAACTCTTCATGGCATATTAAACTAATTTTCTTAGACAAGGAATTCCCCAAGCGAAGTAGGATGCTTGAGCCATCACCTTGCCTCCTCATAATGCTCACCTGGAACCACACAAGGAAAAAGGGTGAGATAGATGATCTCAATGAGTAAACAATAGGGATTGTACAATAACAAATATCCCTTAGAAAGGGCTGATAGCTCATAACTTATAGTTCATGATTCATAGTTTGCAATTTAGAAAGGTTCGCAGAAATCACACCTATAACACATAGAGTGAAGGCTACTGCCATAATCACTCGAACACATAGATTGAAGGCTATTGTCATAATCACTCGAACTCATAACACATTGAGTGAAGGCTATTGCCATAATCACTCGAGCACATAGCCGATGATTACTTGCATCAGTATGAGGATCACATAGCCAATGATTACTCGCATCGGTATGAGGAGCACATACTCGATGATTGCTCGCATTGGTACGAGGATTTCTGCATAAAAAGGGTTAAAGGTACCATAGCAGGAGCTAATGGTAATCATATATAACAATAATATTTAGGCCATCAATAACATGTATCCCAATAGCAATAGCAGTTTATTGTTTTGAGCAAAAGATATAAGATTAGTGTAGTTCTAGAAAGAATATAAGTTAGGGTGATAATCAGGAGAAATTCTCATTGGATAAACAAAATAGTTTTGGACCAAATGTCCTTTGGCAACCTAAGTTTTACAAAGAAATCACTTAATTAAATTTTTGGATAAAAAGAACTTGGGTTTCAAAGATCGCAAAGGCTTACATAACAATATATCACATTCTTATAACACAACATCATGTTGTTCACACTTATAACATGAACATGGCATTTACTCACTCTTGAAGAATGAATACGATGTTTACTCATACTAGAAGCAAGAATATAGAGTTTACTCACACTTATAACATGAACATAGTGTTTACTCACCTTGGGGTTCCTTTGCTCCTAATTCACGTAGCCTTTGGACTTCTAAAGCTCCTCAAACTCTAACATAATATTTAATTTAATACTTAGTATTTATTTACTCATGTTGCTCCTATCCTATAACTATCCCATGCACATATAGCACACACATACACTTAGAGTTCACATATAGGTGTACTCATCACTTGCACATAACACGTTGACTTTAAAAGTCTTGCATACTTAGGCCTTATAGGCTCACATGAGAACACATTACAATCATATCAATACCTTTCTAAGGTCATCACAATATTATTACCTCAATATCATCTCACTTTAATAATTATCTTAATTCACTTTACACTTTCATACATGTCAACTTAACAATTAACCTTTCAGGTGTCATGATTAACTCTTATGATCCTTTTTATACAATTGTCACTTCATCAACTCAAAACCATGTATTTATTATAAAGTTATCATAACATCTAGTTCTATATTTCTCAATCACATTTGCATTCTAATCACAATATAAGGTTAAGATACCTTAAGTATACCAAAATGCCTTTAAGCTTATCTAGGGTCATACCTTTAACTAACATGCAATTTTATCATTTATTATTCATACATACATTTCAATAATCATAAAAAACATCACATAAAAATTATAAACATTGGGACAAAAATATTGATATAGGCTGAATGTATCACCAAAGGAAAAATTACATTTTCTTTCTTTTCTTTCTTTTCGTTTATTTTAGAAATATGTAAAAACATAGTTTTAACCAAGATTTTTCATGTAAATATAACAAAAATCATTTTAGAATTTTAATTCATATGAATAGGCCACATAGTATCTCTCACACATGAAAATTCAACTTTTTGGGTTATAGGGTACAAAACCATGAGTTTTCTTATTTTTGGTATTTTTTGATCATTTCAGAAATATGTAAACAGGTTGTTTCAACCATTATTTTTCATTCAAAATCAGCAAATATCAGTTTAAAACATGTCCATGCATGATTCAATAGCCATAGATAGTATTTATACAAAAAAAATTCTAGGTTTTAAGGCTTAGGTGAAAAATCATGAGTTTTCGTGCTTTCTGCGCTTTTCGTTCATTACAGCAATATATAGGCACATTATTCAAATCATTATTTTTCATCTAAACAAAACAAATATCATATTAGAATGCTCTCTCACACAAATCAGCAGCCACATATTAATTTCGTAATAGAATTTTCTAACTTCTAAGTTCTAGAACAAAAATCTTGAATTCTTTTGTTTTTTGAAACTTTTCGGTGATCACAAAAATATGCAAAAATATAATTTAATCCAATATTTTTTATCAAAATACATTAAAAATCAGTTTAGAAATCATTCATGCAGGAATTGTCCCCCTTGATATGGTCTATGCATAAAAATTTTAATTTTGAGTTACAGGATTCACCTTTGGAGAAATTGCGTAGAGAGGTTGGTGCTTTCGGTAGAAAAATTAATTTTTCTCTTAGGAAATAACATATCCCAAATTTATTAGTAAAAATCAGTAAATATTCAGTTCAAAATAATTTTCCCAAGATTAGTTTCATAAAAATCAAATAGCCAATTGAAAGGAAAAGAAAAACTTACAAAACGGTCGTGAAATCGCAAGTTTGAAGGATTTTTTTATTACTGCTTACATAAACATACTATTCATGTATGGATATATGGCATGTGATAGTTCTAATTTGTTATGTATGGAGGTAAGTGATCGCCAAGATATAATTCATTACCTGAGTAAACGAGGTCAAGATCCTATGCTATCTAGTTATTCTTGATAACTAAAGCTCCTAGCCAGGACAGGCAGATTAACCAGAAAGAGTTTCTAATAGGAATCTAATCTCATTAAGAATTAAAACCAAGATAAGGACATAGAATCAAGGTACATTAGGGTTTGACATAAACCATTACCCTAGTTGAGATTGGAATATTTAATGAAGGGATTTTAGTGCATGATAATTAATGATCGATGGGCCATGTGATGTTTAAAGTTATCAACTATAAACATTCATTTCTAATTAGGTAGTTGTGATATGAAATGCTAGCTGTCACTCATGACTTATAGGACTAAGTGTGAAGTAGGGATTTCACATTAGTAGAGAAAATTATTTTCTCATTCCCATTGCTAATTAGACATGAACTTAAAAAGTCACACACCCAATAGCGATCATCTTCCAAGTGAAAAAGGTTTACTATAATAATTAATTAAATTGTTTAATTAATTAATTAGTGGTAAAATGTTTAAACATGTAATTAAATTTACAAGGACCCACGCATGTCCTGATGTTTAATCTATGAAGGTTTCTATTCAATTAAATCTTAATTTGTACATGATGCAAATGAGAAAGATTAAATTGAAAATTCATTTGGATGAAATCAAAGAGATAATTTTAAGCTTAGTGAGAACCCTTAACACATGAGATGTGGCCTAAGCCCATATATGATATGGAAAACAGGCAATTTAGGGGTTAGAGAAAATTAAATATTCATAAGCCCATATAATGGGTTAGGGGTTAGAGAATTTTCTACTAAGGTTAAAATTTTAATTACATCTTTTGGCTAGTAGAAATGTCCATTTTACCCTTAAAGGATCAAATGGTAATTTCACCCTTTGAAGAAGCAAAGTTCAACTTTGCCCCTTCACCTTATGGAGAGCTAAAAGGGTGTAATGGTCTTTTGGTGTAAAGACTTAATGGTTAAGTCTTCTAAAGGATATAGAAGCTTTGAGTTTTTATGTTGCAAAAGAGGTGAACATCATTTTTCATTTGAAGCATTCTGGAAAGAGAAGTTGAGAGAGAAGGAAACGAAGAAAATGTTTCTTCAATTTTTCTTTTGATCTCTAATTCTCTTCTTTATTCTTTGTAAAAGAATAAATGCTTGCAAATTGAAAATATGTTTAGTCCAAAACAAATCAAAGAGAAACCTTAACTTCTTAAAGGTTTTTGAGGGAAAACCTTGAATTAATTTGGGCAACCAAGAGAGAGGGATTTAAGAACACCAAAGAAACCAAGAGGAAACTTGGCGATGGGCTAGGTGTGGATGATATAGAGGCTTCACACTTGGGAAGCTCTTTGATAAAGAAAGAAGGAACCTGTAAGAGGTAATATGATTACTCTTCCTTCTTCTTTCTATGCATATGTGTTTTACACATAAATTAATTGATTGCTTGAATGGATATTTGGACCAAAATGGGTGAAGTGAAATTTTAAAATGTTTGAAATTTCACCCCACCACCTCACTTTTGCTTCGTTTGGCTCCACCATTCCTTCAATTGGTATCAGAGCTACTTAGTTTCTATGTAAAACCCTTGTATATATTGTTTTAGAGGTTTTTGATTTGGTTGAAAAGAAGTTGTTGCATTAATGTTATGCTGTTAAACATAGAATTCGTGCCCACGAATCAAAAATTACGACCGCAATTAGCAAATATCAACTGTGAATTTGCTGTCATGCCCATGAATGAGTGGATCATAACAAAAGTTGTTCATGTTAGTTTAGAGATTCACAACAACCATTAAAGTTTTGCTCCTGCAAAATCCGTATTGCGGCCATAAAGGTAGTCACAATTTTAGCTGTGTCTATACCCAACTTTAATTTTTTAAAAAATTTTTTTAGATAAATTTTTCATTTAAACAAATTTCTATGACTTAAAATATGATTTTAGGCTATCAAAACCTTGAATATGTGATATTGAAAATGGAATTTTTGGAAATGTTCTAATGATGAACAAAATATCTATAAATGCAATTGTTGTAAATATATGTTTTGTTGTTGTTTGAGAAGCATGGATGGTTGATCATGAATTTGGAATCTGTAATGTATGATTTCTAATGTGGATATGTAATAATTAATTTTACAATTTGATGGGATGTAATTAAATGTTAATTACTCATTTAGGTTGTAAATCAATTCCATTGAGCCTATAAGCTCTTTTGTTTTTGTAATCTCACCTTTGTTTGTTTTCTATAATTAGTATGTGATATGGATGATTATAGAGGTAGTGAGTCTTATACTGCTTGACATGTGATGTTGATATAAACATATGGATATTCATAGGATGAATAGCCAAACTATGATGTTAGATGATAATAATACAGAGTTTTAATACTTGTCAATTATTTATCATTTAGGTCATAACAGTGCATATAATCCTTTAACTTGAGGGTTACTATATTTCATACATAGGTGGTTAGAATTTATTACTGCTTACATAGACATACTATTCATATACAGATATATAGCATGTGATAGTTATAATTTGTTATGTATGGAGGTAAGTGATCACTAAGATAGAATTCATTACCTTGAGTAAACAAGGTTAAGATCCTATGCTATCTAGTTATTCTTGATAACTAAAGCTCCTGGCCAGGATAGACAGATTTACTATAAAAAGTTTCTAGTAGGAATCTGTCGCATCCCAACTTTAGAGATATGATGGTCCTAGAACATGAGGAGACATAAGATTACTCACACCCATAGAACCCACTTACACATAAGCATATCATGCCTACGATCATACCAAACCTTACACAATAACTCATTTATAACATTATATAAAAACCTTTAATTGCAGAAGATAGTAATTAGATGCTTCACATATAATCCATAAGGAAATAATATTCATAATCCATTCCGAAACTTAATAAGTAATAACATCTCAAAATAAACATCAAAAAAATAAATATTCTCGGAGCATCTAATGACAACACTTCATAGCGTGGTATTATTAATGACTTTGATAAGGAATCCCTAAGCGAAGTAGAATGCTTGAGCCATCACCTTGCCTTCTCATATTTTTTCACCTAGAACCACACAAGGAAAAAGGGGTGAGATAGATGATCTCAATGAGTAAATGATAAAGCACATGCATTAACACATATTCCTTTGAAAAGGAAACTCATAGCTTATATATATAGTTCATGATTTTCAATTCATGAATCAAGTTGCATTTTAACAAGGGTTCAATTTGACAAGTTTGCAAAAATTACACTTATAACACATAGAGAGTGGAGGCTATTGCTCTACCACTCGAACACATAGAGGATAGGTGGCCTTAAACAAAATTCCAACTCCTATCACATAGAAGCGTGAAGCTAATTAGACCCCACAGTTAGAACTGCCACTTTCTAGTTGAGGTGGATACACTACCCCTATTAATCGAGTTAAAACCATGTGCACAAGTTCTGATAATTACCCACATCAGCACGAGGACTTCTGCATAAAGGGTTGTTCCATATATGTCAACTTATCAATAGCCTTTCAAGCATCATGCTTATCTCTTATGACCAATTCCTTCAATCAATCTCTTCATCAATTCAAGACCATTAATTCATTATTAAGTCATCGTAAAGCCCATTTCCATATTTCCCAATCACATTCACATTCTAATCACAACATAAGGTTAAGATACCTTAAGTATACCAAAGTGCCTTTAAGCTTGTCTAGGGTCATACCTTCAACTAATATGCAATTTGATCATTTATTATACATAAATACATGTCAATAATTATCAAAATACATCACATATAAATTATAGACATTGGGATAAAAACTGAATACATCGTCAAGGGAAAAATTGAATTTTTCTTCCTTTTCGCACTTTCCATCTATTACAGTAATATATAGAAATGTGGTTTGAACTGAGATTTTTCATGTAAACACAAAAAAAATCATTTTAGACTATTATTCTACATGAATCGGCAGCAATAGGTGTGATATGGCAGTAATAGGTGTGATATGTACATGAAATTTCAAATTTTAGGTTTTAGGATGCAAAACCATGAGTTTTCTTGTTTTTGGTATTTTTCGATCATTATAGTAATATGTAAACAAGAAATTTCAACCATTATTTTCATTAAATCATAGAAAATATAAGTTTATAACATCTTCATGTATGATTCGGCAGCCATAGATAATAATTATATAAAAAAATTCTAAGTTTTAAGGCTTAGAGTGAAAATCATGAGTTTTCGCGCTTTCCATTCATTACAGTAATATATAAACACATGATTGAAATCATTACTTTTCATCCAAACAAAACAAATATCAGTTTATTATATTAAACATCACAATTTGGCAGCCATAGAGTTACAAACCATAGAATTTTCCAACTTCCAAGTTCTAGAGCAAAAACCTTGAATTCCTTTGTTTTCTAAAACATTTTTGTCATTACAGAATTATGCAGAAATATAATTTAATCCAATATTTTTTATCAAAACACATCAAAAATCAGTTTAGAATGCAATGGTATATAAATTTCCCCGTTTAGTGATGGTTATGCATAAAAATTGTAATTTTAAGTTACAAGATTTACCTTTTGAGAAATTGTGCGGAAAGATTTGTGTTTTTCGTAGAAAATTAAATTTCTCTCTAAAAAACTCACCCAAATAGAAATAAATCTATAAAAATAGTAAACAACTAGTTCAAAATAATTTTTTCATAATTTATTTAATAGAAATTAGATAGGACATCGAAAGCGAAAAAAAACTTACGAATACGGGCGAGAAATCATAAAATTAAAAGGTGTTTTCTTAATTTCAGTAGAAAGAATTGTTTTGAGAGAATTTTTCTGTCAAAATATAGAAAATTAGAGTGATGGCTGCTGGAACATTAGGGCTAGCTGAAATTTTAATATTGGGCAATTTCCACTAATATCCTTAATGAGCTAGGTTATGAGAGTTTTTGAGTAGTAGGCTTTTAGGTATTTGGGCTTTTTATTTAAATTAAGAGCTGATTATGGGTAATTAAAATAAAATTATTTTTTTTATTATTTTCATTAAAATTTTCCCAAAAAATTTATTTAAAAATTATTTTAAAATACTCATAAAATCATTTTATGCTTAAAAATTGCCTTTATGCATGAAAATTCATTTTATTTAAAATAATTTATTTTATGCTAATGTACTTCATATAAATCATTTATTTCACAATAATAACTCATATTATGCATATTAAAAGTTATTTTAACATGTCACGTGCTCATCAACACATAGAACATATATTCCCATAAAAGCACACACTTAACCTTAATAGTTATAAATCAAGCAAATTGTCATAAAAATTTCTAGGGTAGGTGTGGGTTGTTACAAAATCTAATATCATCAAGAATTAGAACAGAGATAAGGACATAGAATTAAGGTATATTAGGGTTTGACATAAACCATTACCATAGTCGAGACTGGGATCTTTAATAAAGGGATTTTAGTGTATGATAATTTATAATGGATGGTCCATGTGATGTTTAAAGTTATCAACTATAAACATCTATTTCTAATTAGGTAGTTGTGATATGAAATGCTAGCTGTCATTCACAACTTATGGGACTAAGTGTGAAGTGGGGATTTCACATTAGTAGAGAAAAATATTTTCTCATCTCATTGCTAATTAGATATGAACCTAGAAAGTCACACACCCCATAGTGATCACCTTCCAAGTGTAAAAGGTTTACCATATTTCACACCCCAATTTTAGAGATATGATTGTTCTAGAACATAGGGAGACATAAGGTCACCCACACCCGTAGAACCTACTTATGTATATAATAACATTGCCTAGGATCATACCAAACCTCATGCATTAACTTAATTAAACCATTTATAAGGAAAAACCTTAAATTATGGAAGAATAGTTAAAATATACTTTAAACACAATCCATAAGAAGATAACATTTAGGACTCTAATTAATTCATCAAATGAATAATATTTCAAAATAAAACTTCTAAAATAAGGACTCCCAGAGCGTCTAGAGACTCATCATATTATAGCACGATAATGAAAGACTTGGATAAGGAAATTCCACAAGCGAATTAGATTGTTTGAGCTAACACCTTGCCTCCTCAAATTGCTCACCTAGAAACCACACAAGGAAAAAAGGGTGAGATAGATGATCTCAATAAGTAAACAATATAACTTGAACAATAACACTTATAAGGGTTAGTAATTGATAACTTCATGGTTTGCAATTTAGTGAGGTTCATAGAAATTAACTTATAAACTTATAACTTATAGAGTTGATGGCTTATTAGCTCATTCACTCAGAGGGGTGGCATCATACTAAATTCCAACTCCCAACTTATAACTTATAAAGAAGCATGAAACTGATCAGGCTCTATGGTTAGAACAGCCCCTTCTAGCTGAGGTGGATACACTACCCCTATCCATCAGGTTAAGACTATATGCACAGGTTCCAATGATTACCCATATTGGCACGAGGATTTCTACATGAAGGGTTCATAGATACTATAACTAGACCTAATAGCTATCACTTATAATAAGAGCATCGAAGAATGCAATCACATGTAACATAATAGCAATAGTAGTTTAGCTTATTAAACAAAAGATAAATAACAGTGTGGTTCTAGAAAGAAAGTAAGGTAAGGCAACAATCACAAAGGTTCTTTATTATCATTGAATAATCAAAAATGGTTTTGGACCAATTGTCCTTTGGCAGCGTAAGCTTAACAAAGAAATCATATAATCATATTTGAAAATGGAAAGAAACTTGGGTTTCAAGAATCTCAAAGGTTCATATTTCATGATAACTTGTACTTATAACATGAACAAAATGTTTACACACCTTGTGGTTCCTTAGCTCCTAGTGCTTGTAGCCCTTGAACTTTTAATTATCCTCAAGCTTTTAACATACATTACAATTCAATACTTAACATTTGCTTAATATTATGCTATCCTATCCCATAACTACCCTATGCATATATATTTTCACATATACTTGGAGTTGCACTAAGAAGTGCACTCATCACTTGCACATAACATGTTGACTTTTAAAGTCTTGCACACCTAGCCTTCATAGGCTCACAAATCACATTATAACTCATACTATGATTTTTCTAAAGTCAAACATAATGTATCATGATCTTAATATCAATTCAATTTAACATTCAACTTGGTACACTTAACACTTCCCATATATATCAACTTAACATGTAACCTTAAGAAGTATCATGCTTATCTCTTTTGACCAAATCATACCATCCATCTCATAGTCAATTTAAGATCATTAATTCATTAATCATATATCATAAGACATATTTCACATGTCACTTAGTCATGTACATATATTATTCAAACATAGTAGTAGGGTTAAGAAAACCCTAGGTAGGCTGAATTGTCTCTAGGCTTTGTCTAGAGTTATTCCTTCAATCAACATGCAATTAAATCATTTATCATTCATGTATATATGTTAACAATCATTAAAATATATCATTCAAAAATTATAGACATTGGAATTAAAATGCCAATGTAGGCCGAATACAATATAATCATGGAAATTATGGATTTTCTTGCTTTCCGATCATTATAGTAATATGTAAACACATGATTTAAATCATTTTTTTTCATTCGTACATAACAAAAATTAGTTTAGAACACATTAATGTAGGAATTAGCACCCCTCTTTAGAATATACATATGAAAATTCCAATTTTAGGTTTTAGGGTGAAAATCATAGATTCTCTTGCTTTCTGTAATTTCCAACCATTAGAGTAATATATTGAAATATGTTTTGAATCAACATTTTTCATCTAAACACAAAAAAAATCAATTTAGAACACAATAATAAACAAATTAGTAGCCCCCCTTTATAATTGCATGAAAATTCTAATTTTGAATTTTAGGGTTCACCTTTGGTGGATTTACAAAAAAGGATTGTGTTTATGGTTGAAAATTGGTTACTCTTTCAAACAAAGCACCTAGGCTGAATTTATCAAGAAAAAAAATAGTAAATATATAGCCCCAAATAAATTTCTCATGATTAGTTTCATAAAAATCAAATAGTAGATTGAAAGAAAGGAAAAAATTATGAAAATGATCACAAAATCGCAAGGTCTAAAGGCACCTTGTGAATTTCTGTTGAGAGAATATTTTTGAGAGAATTTTTCTATAAAAAATCTAAAGAATAGTAGAATGGTGGCTGTTACAATAGGGCTAGCCGAATTTTGGGGTTATATATTTAGGATTTTGGCAAAATTACTAGTTTGCCATTAATGAGCTAAGTTATGAGTGTTTTAGTGTATTGGGTCTTTTAAGTTAATTTATGGGCTGATTATAGGTAATTAAAAATAAAATATTTTTCTTATTATTTTTATTGAAAATTTTCCCAAAGTATTTATTTAAAAATATTTTAAAACTACTCATAAAAACTATTTTATGATTAAAAATTGCTATATGAAAAATCACTTTCTATGCAATAAATTATTTTATGCATATACACTTCACATAAATCACTTATTTCACATTAATAATTCATATTATGCATATTAAAACTAATCTAACATGGCACATACTCATCAATCATATAACACATGAATTTTCATAAAAGCACACATTTTGTCATAATAGCTCTAAATTCAAGTAATTGTCATGGAAACTCCTAGGGTGGGTGTGGGTTGATATATTCTCCCCCTTAAAAAAAATTCATCCTTGAATTTAGATACTTACTCATACATTCTCAAAAATTTAGGGATACTTCTGCCATATCCCTTCCTTGGCTTCCTATGTACATTCATCGATTCCATGATTTCGTCATTGAACCTTGATCATGGATATCTCCTTGTTCCTTAATATTTTCACTTGTTGATCCACTATGGCTATTGGTAGCTCCTTGTAGGATAATTGCTCATTTATTATGATGTCTAGAGAAGACAAAACATGGGATGGGTCCAATACGTATTTCCTAATTATTGAGATATGAAACACTGGGTGCACATGTGCCATGGTTGGGGGTAAGGTAAGTCTATAAGACACTTCCCTAACCTCATCCAAGATCTCGAAAGGATTAATGAAATGAGGTGATAGCTTTCCTCTCTCATCTGTGAGGCCTCGCCCGAGCACCGGTCCGATCCACCGAGGGATCGAAATGCTCTTCAGGAGAAACTCCACGATTGGAACTCGCTGTGAGTTCAAAAAATTGATTTTTGTATTTTGAAGGTTGAAAAGTGAGTCGCCACTTTAATTTATTTATCTTAATTGGGAAAATTAAAGAAAACCCAATGTGATTGACTCCAAAATAATTTGGTTTATCCCAATGGAAAAGTGCACCAATCCATGAGTGACCAAGGAGGGCTCGGGGATTAGGTTTTGGTAATTACACAATTTAAGAAAATGTTATTTTCTTTAGTTTGGCTTGAAATGCAAAATAATTCTTGAAAATAGATTTTTTGTGTATGCATGAACAAGAATATAATGATGAATGAGACAAATATATATATATGAGGTGATGGAATGACAATAATAAATAAATAGGAAAGATAAATCCTACTTAATGATTACAATATCAAAACAAATGAAATAAAGGGGATCTTTCCTCTAGCCCTTATGGGTACTAGGAAAAGCACACATTCCCCAAAATAAACTGAAAATGCTTTAGAATCTGTTAGGAATTGTTGGGATTCATGTTAAACTGTGTAAATGAGGCTGGAAGAGGCTCCTATTTATAGAGCTGACAGAGGAGGTGCCGGCGGTACAGACGGCGGCACCGGCGGCAGGCGCGGCATGGCTGACACGCCGGCCATCTGGGCGGCATTCCAGACGTGCCGCCATTCCGGCGGCATGATTTCCATGCCGCATCGGCAGCATGGTAATTTACTGGCGGCATGGAATGAGTGCCGCCTCCTGGGCGGCATGATTTCTATACCGCACCGGCGGCATGGTAGTTTCACGGCGGCACGTCGTGCATGCCGCCTCCTGGACGTGCCGCCTGCTGGGCGGCACGAAAATCGTGCCTCCCTGCGCCACTCGCGCAGCTCAATCTGTTTCTGTCCGTTTTGGGACCATTTCAGCTCCGATTTGAGCTCTGCTTGATTTTGTGGATTTGTGATTGAAAGACGGTCCACTAGAGGTGTATTTTTGAGGGTTCACAGCTGCCCCCTTATCTGATTTGGCCAGACAGAGGCCGAATCTAATAAGTGTGAACCGGAGGCTTAGGATGCCATTCCAAACATTTTGAATGTCCCTTTCAGTATTGGGATTTATGGAAGATCTTCATGTCTGATCTTTGGCTTTCTGATTCAGTTTGGACTGTTTTCCAATTTTCAGGCTATTTTTGAATTTTCAGTCTTTCTGCAATTTTTGGAGATTCTGGACTCCGATCGAGACTCCGTTTATTTTGGGAGATGGATTAAAATCCTACGGACTCACTGCTTCAGACGGCACTGAATTCTGACTTGAAATTAGCTTGTTATGGCAAAACCACGTGAATTGGATCTGCGAATCAAAAAAGTGAAAAAGATGTTATGATGGGGGGCCCACCTTTTCCTCTATATAAAGCTTTAACTTCTTCACTCTTTCCTCACAACTTCATTTGTCTCTCTCTCTCTTCTTTTCTCTCTCTCTCTCAAGCTTCTTTTCTCTCAAATTTTACTCTCTCTCTTTTACTCTCTCTTGATGGATATTTTCAACCAGCCAGCAGCGGGTGCTGAAAATTCAGAGATATTGCTAAAAGAGCCAAAGCAGCACATCAGCTTTACTGGAACTATTCAGGTATGCTTTCCTTTTCCTGCACTGTTAAAAATAAAAAAATTCTGATAATAAAAATTTATTTATTTATTTTTTTTTTTTTACAAAAAATTACAGAGGATAAATTTAAGACCCCGGGGTGGCTGTAGTGTCATGGAGCTGGTTCGCATTTACTTGACTAGTCAGGAGGTTGTTCGTCTGCATCTTGAACCCTCTGAACTGCTCGGGTGGCTTGAGCTGGATGTCAAACAGCCGGCTAATGCCACTATGCTCAAAGCATTAGTGGAGCGTTGGTGGGATACTACAAACACATTCCACTTTGGCTGTGGTGAGATGACAGTCACTCCTTTCGAGTGGAGCATGCTTACTGGTATGCATTTCAGATCTCGTCCCCTCGAGTTTTGTTCTTCATGGATCGAGCGCTCTTCTGTAGAGATGGTCGCTCTTATTGGGGCTGATCCCCCTCGTGGGAGCCTAAGTGTCCCACGTTCTTGGTTTCATCGGACTTTGATGACTATGGGTCAGGCTCCTAGTCAGTATAATGTTGACCAGGGTGCTAGATTTGTGCTCTAATCATCTTGAGTTGCACTTTTCTGTATAACTATAAGGACTGCATAAATCTGAATATCCTGCGATCCTTGGAGAATCTGGACGAGATTGGGGAGTTCGACTGGGGAGGCGCTGGCCTTTGTGCCATGTATCATGAGCTGTGCAGCATCTCCCGTGGCACGCTTTGTGGTGATGGTGGTACCTTCATTGTGCTTGAGGTTAGTATTACTCTGTGGTATTTTGTTGGTTGACATCTGCCTAAGTGACTGACAAAATTCTGTTTCTTGCATACTGGATTTATGAGCATTTTCTGACATTGGCTCCATCACTGAAAGAGCCCAATGCTATTGATCCTCATTACGGATGCATTTGGAGGATGTCCAACAGACCTGATTTCATGATGAAAACATTTGATCAGTGCCGATAGTTCTTTGCTACTGTGACCACAGACCAGGTATTTCTCCGTTGATGTCTCTTACTGTTTCATCTCCTATTACTGCATATTGCAATCTATTTTGCAGGTGAGATGGTTTCCATTTATTAGATTTCTGGAGTGGATCCCTGATCGGATTAGGCCTAGCATAGCCTTGGCCTCTTGTCGACTCTTACTCCGCTGTGAGTCTCTGAGGATGTTCTATTTGGGGGAAAGGGTAAGGGCACAAGTTACAGGAGACAGAGTTATGCCACTGCCACCTCCGACAGATATGAGATTTGGGCTGGCTATCTTGGGAGAGGATGAGTGGGTTAATGGAGCTTCCTGTCTGGATTTTCTATTGCCAAACGCAAATTATGATGACTTCTGTGAGACATCCTTGATGCATGGGACACCTCCCTTGGACAGAATGCGAGAGCTGTCCCATAGAAGGTCGAGTTCAGCATCTTCCCGAGGTCCTACCTCCAGAGTTGGGAGTTTTTCACGGGCCGGCGGTACTATTCCGGTTGGCAGCATGGGTCTTAGGGTCGGACCTTCAGGCATTATGGCCGGCCATTCAGGCTTTGCAGCTGATCCTGCTGGGGTTGGCCCTTCAGGGGCTAGCGGCTCTGCCCCAGCTCCAGCTCCAAATATTTCAGTGGGAGGACCAACAGATTCAACTTCCTTGCCTACTGGTCTTGTCTGCTTGCCAGCTTATCTGGATTATTTTTCTAGTGACGACCAATTATGTCGTTATCATCTTCCTAATGCACGTCCAGCCTTTTTTCCTACTATCCCTGAGACTGTGACAGAGGTAGTGACTTTTGCTTATCTAGAACTCTTATCCTTTTGACAGTTTTGCCTTGTATTGATTTCTGACATATCTTTCTTCCTCAGGTTCCTATGAGTTTTGTTCGTCATCACTACGACCTCTTGGGCCGATATGCATTTGCTTTGACCTCCTTTCTGCATGAGAGAGATTTGACGGAGGATAGTCACGAATAGGATGTGCCCAGACGAGGATGCCGCAGACCTAGGCGTGGTTGCTAGAGACCTGTTTTATCATTTTTTGCTTTTTCATGTATACATGGATGATGGATGTATGCATGCTATTTTGGATGTATGCTTATGTGACACTTTGGAAATGTATGACATGTTATGATTTTATGTAAGTTTTGAATGATGTGGGTGCATGATATGAATGCGGATGTTTTTGGCTGAAATAAGAATTCCATTACACTGTACCTTACGCTTTTCTCTTGTTTTCTACTTGATTTTGAGAAAAATAAATGATTTTAAACCCGAAATCATGTAAAAACTCATTTTGAGGGAAGGAGGCAGAAGGAGGCAAGGAGGAGGAGGCAAAATAGCTTGGGCGGCACAGTAGGTGTGCCACCGGTACGGGCGGCACAGCTACCGTGCCGCCGCCTCAAGCGGCACGTCTGTCATGCCGCCGCCATAGTGGCACGGCTGGCATGCCGCCGTACCTGGCGGCACGTCGGGCATGCCGCTGTACCTGGCGGCACGCCTACTGTGCCGCCGGCAGCCATTAACTGCAGGTCAGATCTGCCTATTTAAATAGCTTTTGGCCAATGTCAGTCCGTACTTCTCGATTTCTGTGCCTCAAAAAGTCACTTTCAATCATTTTTTGCTCTCTATTAAAAATTTTATTTTTTTTTATTTCTCACAATGGAGCCTTATTTCAGTCATGCGATGTTCTTATGGTGCAAGAACCTCACAAAAGTAGAGAGAATTAATTTAGGAAAGTATGGGGTAAGCGCTATGCCCACCCTAAGAGGAATGAAGGTGGATTGGGAATTTTTGCGTGCCTGTTTGCGCTTTTGGGATCTAACTGCCCATGTCTTCAGGTTTGGGGCATCTATGGAAGAGATGTGTCCTACATTTGAGGAATTTTCTATACTGCTTGGATCTGATCCAAAGGCTGTGCTGGCTATTCTTGTAGAGAAGGTAGGGTATTTCAACTCTTTCAAAGGACTTCTTGATTTCAGCACTGAAACTGCTAGTCCCATGATGGTGGATGATTGGGTAGATCTGAATGCTGTGATAGCAGAGTTTCATGATCCCAAAGATTTTGAGGATGATAGGTGGTTCCATTTGAGGATGCGGGCTTTATCCTTCTGTCTGACTGCCGGATACATTTTTGTAAGCCCTACTGGTTGGGGTGATGCCAGAGTTACTGAGCTGATTCCGCAAATGGAAGAGGGGAGATCCATTGCAGCTATAGTGCTGGCTGAGACCATCATGAGTTTAGACAAGTCTTGTACTTCTAATGGGTCATGGTCAATTAGCCCTATTATCCTTCAGGTTAGTTGAATTCTGACTTCTGTATTTCAAACCAACTACTTTTCATGTTTATACTTATCTCTTCTGCACTTTTCAGATTTGGCTGAGAGATCATCTCCGGATAGTTGGACCTCCCACGAAGAAGGACTATTCTGCTTCATGGTATAGAACTCGGACCATTGTGATAAGGCGGGATTCTGAGAAAGAATGGATAAAATGGTTGATGGAGCTGGACTCTGACGACCTGCTGTGGAGGTGTGAATGGTATAAAATCAGAAGATTCATGACCATGAGTTTTGGCTACAAAATGGTCTATTTGCTGGGATTGAGGATGGTGACCTTTTACCAGGCTACTAGGGTTATGCGCCAAATGGGACTCAGTCAGGGTGTGCCCCCAGATGGCGCTTTGTTTGAGTCTGTTTTGATTACCGAGACTGTTGCTCGGGCTGTAAGAAATGGATGGGTAAGAGGTTTTCATGCTGTTCGCCCTGCTGACCAAGGCGGTAAATCCACACAGTATATTGATTGGTGGATAGCCAACTCTTGGAAATAAGAGAAGGCTAAAAGAGCTGCTATTCTTGAGGAGATAGAAGAAGAAACATGATTATTGTTTTAGCTTGGGACAAATTTTTTTTTTTTACCATGTTTGTATTTTCTTTTAAATGTTCCAAAGTTTAAATGAGATAAAATAAGACATCATTATTTCATTTTTTTTTTATCTTTTTTGTTGCTCTAATTTTTGCCTAAGCCGCCCTTTTGGGTTTTCAACTTAGCGAGCTTTTATTTTTCATTCATTTTTCTCAATGATACAATTAAGAGCCGAATGATTGTGAAAAATGAAGAGTTTTATTGATGAATTGGACCGAACCCGCATGGGCTGCCTACGTATCTCCTTACAATGACTTATGATTTTTCTTTCTTTTATTTTTCTCTTTATGGAGAATTAGGTCCACGTAGTTCTGATTTTGAGGAAATGAATGTTGATCATGATTTGCAAATGCTATGCATGAGTTACAAAGATGCTTTATGCAAAGTATCTCTTGAGTTGATCCAGGTTGCACGGGCTAGCAAATTCTATGCCATCCAAGTCTGTCAGGATTGCCGCTCCTGCGGATAAAATCTTTTTAATTAGAAAGGGACCACTCCAGTTAGGTTTGAATTTTCCTCTTAGATCATGAACAGGCACCCTTATTTCTTTCAAAACAAGGTGACCTTCTTGCAATCCTCTGTCTCTGACTCTCTTATCAAAATGCCAAGCCAGTTTCTGTTGATAACCTTGCATTTGGTATAAGGCATCCATTCTCTTTTCATCGATGGCTAGAAGTTGGCTATGGTAACCTTTTGCCCATTCCACTTCGTCCAACTGGCTCTCCCTCAAAATGCGAGCTGACCTGATTTTTATCTCGATTGGTAGGACAGCCTCCATCCCATATACCAAAGAGTAAGGTGTGGCACCGGTTGGAGTACGCACTGTTGTTCTGTATGCCCATAAGGCATATGGCAAATGTAGATGCCAATCCTTATGGTTGTCTGCCATCTTTTGCAGTATACTTTTCAGAGTTTTATTTGCGGCTTCAACTGCGCCATTTGTCTGAGGTCTTTATAGAGAAGACTTATGGTGTTGAATTTTCTCCTTCTTTAATAACAGAGCAACCTCCTTTTGAAAGTGAGACCCATTACCAGTAATGATCTCAAAAGGGACTCCGTACCTACAAAAGATGTTGGTACGGATAAATTGGGCTACTCGTTTAGAATCCAAAACCTGGTAAGGTGCAGCCTCAACCCATTTAGAGAAATAGTCAATGGCCACCAAAATGAACTCGTGCTTGCCGGAAGATTTCGGGCTTATTTTTCCGATGACGTCAAGGCCCCAAGTTGCAAATGGCCAAGGCGTGGTGATAGGAGATAGAGGTACAGGAGGCTTCTTCTGAAGTTTTGCATAGATCTGGCACTTATGGCACCTCTGAACATACCTCGCGTAATCCTGATTCATGGTAAGCCAGAAATAACCCTGATTCATGATCTTGCGAGTTAGAGTAATTCCGTTCATGTGTGGACCTTCATTGCCCCCATGCATCTGTTCCATGATCTGTTGGGCTTCTGATTCAGTGACACATCTCAGATGGATGTTATGCCATGTCCGCTTGTAGAGTACTTCCCCGTTTGGAATGAAACTCTTAGACAACTGTCTTAAAGTCCTCTTTTCCGTCTTAGAGGCTCCTTCAGGATAAAGTCCATTCTTGATGTAGTTGAAAATATCCCAAAACCATGGCTTGCTATCAGCTGCTTGTACATTCAGACAATGAGCTACACAGCTTGACTCGTGTTTAACTTCAATGGTAACTGGTCTGATTATGAAGCCGTCGCTTATATCAAGCATTGAAGCAGTTCTGTTCTTTGTCCTTGGTAGATAATGGAAAAACAGTTCATGAAAACTAGCTGCCAGTTCATTTAAACGCTTATGGTAAGGAACCAAGCGCTCTTCTCTGATCTTCCATTTTCCTAAGGCTTGGGAGACTATCATATTCGAATCCCCATAAATCTCGAGACATTTGATCCTGAGCCTTATTGCTGCTTCAAGACCGCAGATGCATGCCTCATACTCTGCTTCATTATTTGTCACTTCAAAGTTCAACTTGATTGCAATGGGTAAGTTTTCCCCATTTGGTGTGATGAATACAATACCGGCACCATATCCTTTGTTGTTGGATGCCCCATCAAAGTAAAGCTTCCAAACTTCATTGTCAATTGTCAGGATGTCTTCATCGGGGAATTCAGGTTCAAACCAATGATCCTCCACTGGAGCTGCAGCTAACTGATCAGCCACTATGCTACCTTTTACTGCTTTTCGCTGCATATATTTCAGATCATATACAGCTAACATAGCCATCCACCTTGCCATCTTACTATCAAGAACCGGCTTCTCCATAAGGAATTTCAAAAGGCTCTTGTCAGCAAGAACATGAGTCGTAAAGGAGCAAAGGTAGTGTTGCAGCTTGTGGTAGACCCATACTAAAGCAAGGCGTAGCTTTTCTGTAAAACTGTACTTGAGCTCATGAGACAGCATCTTCTTGCTCAGGTAATAGATTGCATTCTTCTTGCTAGAGTCTGGAGCATTTTGGGCAAGCATTGCCCCTATTGCTTCATCGGTTACTGATAAATAAAGCAACAAGGGCTTTCCAAACCTTGGCGGCTATAGCACTGGTGGGTTTAGTAAATACTGTTTGATCTGGTCAAAGGCTCTTTAGCAGTCATCATTCCACTGCTTGGAGGCTCCTTTTCTGAGTAGTTTGAAGATAGGACCACATACATCAGCCAATTGATTGATGAATCGACTAATGTATTGCAATCGTCCAAGAAAACCTCTGATCTCCTTTTCTGTTTTTAGAGGTGGCATTTCCAGAATTGCCTTCGACTTAGCAGGGTCCACTTCGATACCCCTCTTACTGACCATGTGACCCAGGAAGACTCCAGATGAGGCTCCAAAGACACATTTGGCAGGATTGAGTTTGAGATTGTATTGGCAAAGTCTAAGGAGGAATCGCTTTAATGCTTCCGAATGGCTTTCAATAGTGGTGCCTTTGATTACCATGTCATCCACATAAACCTTAATTTCTTTATGCATCATGTCATGGAAAATCATAGTTGCCATCCTCTAGTAGGTTGCTCCAGCATTTTTAAGCCCAAATGGCATGACCCGGTAGCAATAGGTGCCCCATTCGGTAATGAAAGCTGTCTTCTCTTTGTCAAGAGGATGAACCATGATTTGATTATATCCTGTAGCCAGATCGGTTAAGGAAACCAATTCAAAACCTGCCATATGGTCTACCAACAAATCAATGTGAGGTAAGAGAAAATCATCCTTAGGACAGGCTTTATTCAGATCCCTGTAATCCACACACATTCTGACTTTGCCATCTTTCTTGGGAATTGGCACAATGTTGGCCAGCCAGGATGGATAGTTGATGGGCTCGATGAAATTGTGATCCAATAGCTTGGCAATTTCTTCTTTGATTGGAATAGACCATTCTGTCTTAAGTCTTCTCAACTTCTGTTTGACGGGCTTAACATCTGGATAAACTGGGATTTTGTGAACTACGATGCTTGGATCCAACCCTGTCATGTCTTTCAGTTGCCATGCAAAACAGTCTTGAAAGTCTCTGATCATCCTTTCAATGTGATCCCTATCTATGCATGCAGATGCAATGTATGTAATTTTTTGCATGTCATGAGTGCCAGCATTGACAGGCTCTTTAATTGTGTCATCTTTCATTTCATTTATTTCATTTTTATTTGATGTCTCATTTAAGTCAGATTTAAAAGTTGGAACATCAAAGAAAAATGGAGACACAGAGTCGTAAAAGAAAAGATTTTGACTTTTATTGATTTCAAATGGGGATATGTCCCAGTTTACATCAAAAGAAAAAGTGAGACCCTTAAGGTCAAATACATCATCAACAGAAGAAATAGACTCAGATTCAGAAGATGAATCTATCTCAGACGGGGACTCTGACTCAAGTATGGATTCTAGTTCAGACTCTGGTTCTGGTTAAGATGGATAGAAGGGGCTCTCCTCAAAGGACCAATTTTGCAGCTCGATCTCAGTGGGCTGGATTAAGGTGGAAAGGTCAGTTTTCTCCTCCTCAACAGTGAGCACGGATACTTCATCAAAGAGACTAGCCTCCATGTTCTCTTCCCAATCTCGACTGAGTATGTAGATTGGTTCATAATCTTCTATCTCAAGCCTGACATCAGAGAAAATTTCAAATCCGGGAATCAGTTTTCCAGTAATAGGACAAACCCAAGGTTCAGGAAAGTTACAGTAAGAAACTGTGTCACATTCCTTTATAAAATAGCTATTTAGGGTTTTGAAGTAAGACTGCATGGGCCAGTCATAAACCTCACCTCTTTTAAGGGTAGCTATTCTGTCTTTGGCCCGATTCTCCATCTCTTCCATATCCTCATTAGTGGGCTTGTACCCTAGCCCAAATGGTGGTGTTGCCACAGGATAATCTAGGAAGGACTTCAAGCCCTGTTGGCTTTTTCCCAAACCTAAACCAGGAAAGTAATTCATTTTGTGGAGCATGTTAGCAACAGTAATATTCCCAAAGGGGTCAAAATTAAAGGGAACGAATTCTTTACCCAATTCACCCTCAATGTATTATATGAAGGAGAAGCCTGAAAGTGGGTAGGAGGATAGCTTAGGTTGAATTTCAAGAATAGGAACAGAGCTTGGAATGTCTGGTCTTCCATGCATGTCCCCTTTTACAGTCATGATCCCATTTTTGAAAGGGAACTTGACCTTCTGGTGTAGGGAAGAAGGGATAGCCTTTGCTTGGTGGATCTAGGGCCTCCCCAGTAATAAGTTGAAGCAAAAAGGTACATCGATCACTTGGAATGGTATGGTGAAGGATGTTGGCCCAATGGTTACATCAATTATGGCTACTCCAAGGACCTCCCTCTTGGTGTTATCATACGCCCTTACAATCTGATCTGAAGGGGTAAAATCAGTAACCTCCAATCCTAAGCAGCTTACCACTTTCAGAGGACACACGTTAAGAGTTGAACCATTATCAATGAGAACCATAGGCACAGTCTTTCCTCGTGTAACCACTATGATATATAAGGCATTGTTGTGGTTAGGATCTCCTTTTGGAATGTCAGTTTCTCCAAAAGTAATAGATACCCCTTTTGCAGCAGA
Organism: Reutealis trisperma; assembly: GCA_947687605.1. Lineage (NCBI taxonomy): Eukaryota > Viridiplantae > Streptophyta > Magnoliopsida > Malpighiales > Euphorbiaceae > Reutealis > Reutealis trisperma. The sequence continues at coordinate 479,991 of CANTUT010000742.1, read as the reverse complement.
GGTAATAGAAGCCACAAGATTTTTCGGTGTGATGTCAATTGGAGTTTGGCATTGATTCAACGCCTTGCAAAGAGCTTGGCGATGAGGATATGAAGATTGGATCAAACTCCAAATTGAAATGTTGGCTTGTGTCTTCTTGAGTTATTTAAGAATGGGATCTTCGTCTGGTTCAAGAATCCCTTTTAATTTATCGGTTGGTACAGAAATGGGTTGGGTAGGTTGTGTGTTTGGTTGGTTTTGGATAACTCTGCCACTTCTAGTGATGGCATCAATCTCCTCAACTAAGTTAGAGAGGTCTAGGACACAGCAATAGCTGGGATTTGGCTCTATCAAGGAGATAGGGTTAACTCCCTCATGATCATTTATGGCATTTACTGTGTGGTTAGGCAAGGGGTTGGTGTTGATGTTTGGTCGGGCTTTTGGGGGAATCAGGTCATTGGAGTCAATGAGGTCCTGAATTTTGTGTCTAAGGGCCTTGCACGCATCTGTTTTGTGCCCAGGTCCCTGATGGTAATCACACCTCTCATGTGGGTTGTAGTTTTTGGGAAGTGGATTGGGGACTGGTTTTGGCTCCAGAAGTTTTACCATATTTCCCTCAAGTAGCGTTTTCAGGATGATACTCATGGGTACACCCCCAAGATTAGAAAACTGTCTCCTTTCAATGCGGATAGGCTTCTTGATTGTCATAGTATTAACTTCCCCCCCTTTCTGATTTGTTGAGGAAGTAACATTACCCTGATGAGCGGGCTTCTTGTATCTTGACCCTAATGGAGTGTCTTCTCTGATATGACCACTCTGTATTAAATCTTTGATTTTTAAAGCAGTGGCAATTAGGGCTTTGAAGGAAGGCAGGTACTGAGTCTGTAGCCTTTCCTGGTAAACTGGTAAAAGGTTCTTAACAATGATGTCAATTTGCTCATTTTCAGGCGGTCGGTTTACCATTTGAGAAGCCTTCTTCCTCCACCTCGTAAGGAACGAGGAAAAGGATTCCTTAGCATTCTACTTGGTGGTCTCGAGGTCTCTTCTGGTTACATCGACCTCGATGTTGTAATGGTACTGTGAAACAAAAATATTGCAGATGTCTTCCCAGGTTCGCTTCTTGGTGACATCTAAATCCACAAACCACTTTACAGCTAGTCCGGTCAGTGATTGTTGGAATAATTGGGCTAGAAGTTGATTATCTACACCCAATGGCTGCATAGCTCCCACATAGACTTTGAGGTGGGTCTTGGGGCAGGTAGTCCCATCAAATTTATCAAATTCAGGCATCCTAAATATGGGAGGAACCCTTGCATCAGGGAACAAACTTAAGGATTCTGTATCAATCAAATCCTCCTTCTTCTTCATCCATAACAACATCTTTTCCATGCGCTCCATCTTGTCCATGCAGGCTTTTATCTCAAGGTCAACCTCCTTCCTTTGGAAAGGATCCGCAGGTTGGGAGGTGGAGGTAGAAGTGATGTTTGGTGAGTTATTCTTGAGGAACTCGGGTGATGGGATTGGTAGTGGTGGGATGGCATCAGTGTTTGCCGTTTCTTTGTCTTTGGATTCGACTCTGGAAGTAGATCCATAGACAGGGTAATAGGTGGGTTTCAGGTCAATTTTGAATGATTTTGGCTCAGTGGGGTTTTGGGCCAGAGAGGTCTGTTCCAGCATGGTTCGGACATCCTCCATGATTGCCCTCCTTTGGGCCCTCAGCATGTCTTGAAAAAGGGCTTCCTGCCTTTTCATGATGATTTCTTGATGCTCAGAAAGTTTGGAAAACAGTTCATCAAAGATCTTATCAGCCCTGGTAGTAGTGGTCTCTTCTCTGGCAACAGACATTTTTTCAACCTTTAGGATAAAGAAAATAAAGCTGGGTCAGTTTCTAGCTTTGGTATGGAATGAACATCATGCAATATATTTGGGACCATGGGCTGACATGGGTTTTTGGGACTAGCAGTGTTTGAGTGGAATTAAGACTCTCCAACTTTGTAAGGTTTCATGCATGCATGCATGTATGCATGAATGGAAAAAAAAGGTTTCATGATAATGACATACCAAGTTTCAGTATTATGGTACATACAACCCTAAAGGAATGGTTCTATAAGTCATTACATGAAAGGATTATGGTGGTTTTGAAGGGAACCCATCACACTAGAGATGCGATATACCTAACCACATGTGAGACAAGGAGCCTCGCGTGGGTCGAATGGTACGTGCATACTCGTTACACCTCTAAAAGGATTAGAGGATACATCGTGGGCTGGATGATTTCACTATTGGCAAGCAGACCTAAGGAAGGTTGCCCACTCGATGTTACTTTCTATCCTTTGTTTTCCTAGGAAACTAGGGTTTTGTGGACAAGGAGTCCGATGCAGTGATGCATGAAAGAGTTATTTTGATTTTAAAGCCAAACTTTGGTATTATACCAAAAGTAATCCGCTTTATCTTTTATTTGAAAAAGATTTTATTTCCCCAGTGAAGTCGCCAACTGTGAGGCCTCGCCCAAGTACCGGTCCGATCTGCCGAGGGATCGAAATGCTCTTCGGGAGAAACTCCACGATTGGAACTCGCTGTGAGTTCGAAAAATTGATTTTTGTATTTTAAAGGTTGAAAAGTGAGTCGCCACTTTAATTTATTTATTTTAATTGGGAAAATTAAAGAAAACCCAACGTGATTGACTCCAAAATAATTTGGTTTATCCCAATAGAAAAGTGCACCAATCCACGAGTGACCAAGGAGGGCTCGGGGATCAGGTTTTGGTAATTACACAATTTAAGAAAATGTTATTTTCTTTAGTTTGGCTTGAAATGCAAAATAATTCTTGAAAATGGATTTTTTGTGTATGCATGAACAAGAATATAATGATGAATGAGACAGATATATATATATGAGGTGATGGAATGACAATAATAAATAAATAGGAAAGATAAATCCTACTTAATGATTACAATATCAAAACAAATGAAATAAAGGGGATCTTTCTTCTAGCCCTTATGGGTACTAGGAAAAGCACACATTCCCCAAAATAAACTGAAAATAAAATCACAAAATAAAGGATTAATGTGAATAAATCAAAATAAAAAGGAAAACACTATTAATAAAAAGATTTTTGGAGTTGATGCCTTTCAGAATGGCAGCCTGCGTATCCTATTGAATAGGAATCAAACCCCACGCAGTTCTCCCTTCTTGCAAAGGAGGGGTTTTAGAAATGTGTTGATTTGTTTATTAACTTAATTTTGATTCTTAAATTAATAAGTTTTAGATCTTTTCAGTTTTAGACCTAAAGAGAATTCTAGATCTGAATTTAGAATTTTAAGATAGGAAAGGAATTATACCTTTGATTTCCTTGGCTTTCGAACGAATGGAATTAGTTTGGCTCCGGATCTCAACTCCACCTTGAATTCAAAGGAAGCTTGGAATATGGATCTAAAAGCAGCAGCTGTGTGAGTATAAGAATAAAAAATATGCCTGAATTGCTTTAAAATGCTCTGAAAATGCTTTAGAATCTATTAGGAATTATTGGGATTCGTGTTAAACTGTGTAAAATGAGGCTGGAAGAGGCTCCTATTTATAGAGCTGACAGAGGAGGTGTTGGCGGTACGGACGGTGGCACCGGCGCGGCACCGGTGGCAGGCGCGGTATGGCTGACACACTGGCCGTCTGGGCAGCATTCCAGACGTGCCGCCATTCCGGCGGCATGATTTCCATGCCGCACCGGTGGCATGGTAATTTACCGGCGGCATGGAATGAGTGCCACCTCCTGGGCGGCACAATTTTTCGGCGGCATGGTAGTTTCACAGCGGCACGTCATGCGTGCCGCCTCCCTGCGCCACTCGCGTGGCTCGATCTGTTTATGTCCATTTCGGGCTCGTTTCAGCTCCGATTCGAGCTCTGCTTGATTATGTGATTCGTGATTGAAAGACGATCCACTGGACGTGTATTTTTGAGGGTTCAAATCATCGAATCTCATAACACCTTTTATTGGGGAAACCTTTAAGAAGATATGATCTCCCAAAGTAAAGTGGACATCCTTTCTCTTAGGATCTGTATAGCTCTTTTGTCGACTGAAGGCTGTTCTCAACTGATTTTGTATTAATGGTACCTTCTTTGTAGTCTCCTTGAGCAATTCGGGCATCTCCATATACTTGTCTCTAGGCTTAACCTAACAAACTAGAGAATGACATTTCCTTCTGTATAATGCTTTTTAGGGTGCCATGTCGATGGATGAATGGTAGCTGTTGTTATAGGCAAACTCAATTAAAGGTAGATACTTATCCCAGCTACCACTAAAATCCAAGACACACATTCTCAACATATCCTATAGTGTCTGAATTATCCTTTTAGGCTATCCATCCATTTGAGGGTGAAATGCCATATTGAAGTTCAGCTATAGTTCCAATGCTTCTTGCAACTTTTGCCAGAACCTCAAAGTGAATTGAGTGCCTCGGTCTGAGATGATAGAAACTGGTACTCTTTATAGTTTCATGATCTCATCTATGTACATTTGAGCATAATGGGCTATAGAGTACATGGTCTTAACTTCTAAGAAATAGGCAGACTTTATTAGTCGATCCACTATGACCCATACAGAGTCGTAAACTTTGGTAATTCTAGGTACCCCAACTAGAAAGTCCATGATGATACACTCCCACTTCCTAATATGAACCCTAAATATATTAAACTTGAGACCCAATACCTTTATGCTTAGAAGAAACTCCTTGGAAAGCTAAATCAGATTTTTCCTAAGTCCGCGACCCAATTTCAACTTGTGATAAAGCACTTTGGAATATGATCACCTTTAGATGATGATCTCTACAACACAATACCAATTTGTGAAAAAGAACCTTGAAATAAATATGCATAAAGTAATTAGCTTTGATTATATGAACTTGATTCAAGCAAGAATAAAAAATAAGAGATAACACTTTTAAGAAAAACTAAATTTTTATTTATTAAATTCTAACTCCATTTTGCATGAATGGTTAAGTTTATACAGAGGCTTAACCCTAAATGGGAATAAAACGTAGACTAAGAATCTTTCCTAAACAAGAATTAAAATTTTCTAGTTAGAAATTGATTCCTAGACAACTAATAATTATAGGTTCAACCCTAAATTAGAATAAGCATAAACTAAGGAATCTTTCTTAAATAAGAATTAAAGTTTCCTAGTTAGAAATTGATTCCTAGACAACTAATAATTATAAGTTAAACCTAAATTGGAATAAAACATAGACTAGGGAATCTTTCTAAACAAGGATTGAAGTTTCCTAGTTAGAAATTGATTCCTAAACAAGAAATAAATCTAAACTCATTTGGGCTTTAAACCTAACATAAATAGGCTCAAAACTCACTAATTACATAAGCACACTTAATTTAATTGAACTTAGGCTTATATCATATTGATAGGGGCCCAAAAACATCAAAAACAAACTAAAGGCCTAGGTACATGCCAATGTTTTGGCCTTTATGCACTTGAATCATTGTCACCAAACTTTAATTTGAGTCTTGAATCCCCATTCTAATGAATGATTCATTCTTGCATTCTTGAATTGTGGCAAGATCATCCCACAAGCTTTGAATCATCCCATTTAGTGTTTCCTTGAATTTCTTCATTCTTGGTTTTGTAATAGGACCATTGGGATGTTGAATTGGATCCTTGCCTTTGTATGCTTTGTTTTTTGCATCATTCCCTCCCTCCTCAAGATGATTCATCCACAAATCTTTAACACCTACATCAAATGGAGAAAGATCATTAACATTGAAGGTAGCACTCATATTATACTCACTAGGTAGGTTTAGCTTGTATGCATTGTCATTAATCTTCTCAACTACTTGAAAAAGTCCATCTCCCATTGGATGAAACTTTGTCTTCCTTTGAGTTGGAAACCTTTGTTTTCTCATATGCACCCAAACCTAATCACCTGGTTCGAATACAACACACCTCCTTCCTTTATTCATTTGGCTTGCTATTTGTTGATTTTTCTTCTCAATATTCTTGCCACCTCCTCATGTAGTTTCTTCACCAAATCTGCCTTTCTCTTCCCATCTAAACTACTCCTTTCATTATAAGGTAAAGGCACTAAAACCAAAGGGGTTAGAGGATTAAAATCAAAAATAATTTCAAAAGGTGAGAAACCAGTAGTAGAATGCACAACTCTATTATAAGCAAACTCAATATATGGAATGCATTCTTCCCATTTCTTTAAGTTCTTTTGGACAATAGCATGCAACAAAGTTCCTAAAGTCCTATTAACAACTTCAGTTTGACCATCAGTTTGTGGATGACAAGTAGTAGAAAACAACAATTTGGTTCCAATTTTACTCCATAAAACTTTCCAAAAATGACTTAGAAACTTTACATTCCTATCACTAACAATAGTTTTAGGAATGCCATGCAAATGTACCACTTCCTTAAGGAATAAATTAGCAATGTTGGTGGCATCATCAATTTTATTAGAAGGAATGAAATGTGACATTTTGGAAAACCTATCAACCACCATAAAGATAGAATCTTTCCCTTTTTTTTTTTTTTTTTTTTTTTTTTTATCTAGGCAACCCTAAAACAAAATCCATGGAAATATCAGTCCAAGGGTTACTAGAAACAAGTAAAGGAGTATACAAACCTTGATTCAAAACTTTAGATTTAGCTTGCTTGCACATAACACACCTATCACAAATTCTATGTACATCCCTTTTCATTTTAGGCCAATAGAAGTGTTCATGTAAAGTATCTAAAGTTTTAGTGATGCCAAAATGTCCCATTAACCCTCTCCTATGTGCCTCCTTAACAAGCAATTCTCTCATAGAACAAATAGGTATGCAAAGTCTATTTTCTTTAAATAAAAACCCATCCATTCTATAAAATTTACCAAATGCAACTTTTGCACTTGCTTTGAAAATGCTACAAAAATTAGAATCATCAACATACAAAGATTTAATATTTTCAAACCCAAGCATTCTTGCATCCAAAGCATTAAGTAAAGCATACCTTTTTGACAGTGCATCAGCCACAATGTTCTCCTTACCTTACTGGTACTTGATCACATATGGAAAGGTCTCAATGAACTTTACCCCTTTGGTATGCCTCTTGTTTAGCTTACCTTACCCCTTTAGGAATTTCAAGGATTGATGGTCAGTGTGAATTATAAACTCCTTCAGCCAAAGTTAGTGTTGCCAAGTCTCCAAATCTCTAACCAAAGCATAGAGCTCTTTGTCATAAGTGGGGTACTTCAATGAAGCACCATGGAACTTTTCACTAAAATAGGCAATTGGCCTTTTTCCTTGCATAAGGATAGCCCCAATACCTACACTTGATGCATCACACTCGTTCTCAAAAATATCATTAAAGTTAGGCAAAGCAAGAATGGGTGCCTTACATAGCTTATTTTTCAATGAATTAAATGCATCTCCTTGTTCTTTTGCCACTTAAAAACACAATTCTTTTTAATTACCTTTATTAGAGGTGTAGATACAGTGCTAAAATCTTTTACAAAATGTTTACAAAAACTAGCCAAACCATGAAAACTTCTTACCTCACTTACCGATGTAGGAATGGGCCAATTTTTAATAGCACTTACTTTTTCTTCATCTACTTCCGCAATTTAAGCACTAACCACAAATCCTAAAAACACAATCCTATCAAAACAAAAAGAACACTTTTGAAGGTTAGCAAATAATTTTTCATTTCTCAACACATCAAGCACACACCTTAAATGTTCTAAGTGTTTATCTATGCTTTTATAATAGACAAGAATATCATCAAAATATACAACAACAAACTTACCAATAAAATTTCCCAAAACTTTGTTCATAATTCTTATGAAAGTACTAGGTGCATTAGTCAAGCCAAAAGGCATAACTAACCATTCATACAAACCATATATTTTTTTTAAAGGCAATTTTCCATTCATCACCTTCCTTCATTCTAATTTGGTGATATCCACTTTTCAAATCAATTTTGCTAAAGATAGCAGAACCATGCAACTCATCAAGCATATCATCTAACCTAGGAATAGGTTAGTGACACTTTATCGTAATGTTATTAATTGCGTGGCAATCAACACAAATATGCCAAGAACCATCTTTCTTAGGTACTAGCAAAATGGGTATAGCACATGGACTTCTCTAACATGTCTTTTAGATAACAACTCCTTAACTTGCCTTTGAAGCTCCTTTGTTTCCTTAAGGTTACTTTTATAAGCTGGTCTATTTGGAATCGAAGAAACCAGAATAAAATCGATTTGATGCTTAATACCCCTAATGGGTAGCAACCCATTGGGTATCTCTTCGGGAAAGACATCCTTAAATTCTTGTAAAAAAGAAACAAAAACGCTAGGCAAAGAACATTAAGGTCATTAATGTTAAAATAAAGCTCCTTGTACATGAGCACAAGTATACTTTTCTTTGAAAACCAAGCTTCCTTGACATCACTTCCTTTCCCATAAAAGTTCACATGTTTAATTTTTACTTTTAATAATTTCTTTTCCCTCATTTTTCTTACTCGAGCTCACATTCTTTCCTTTCTCAAGATTTTTGCCACTTTTTTCTTTTGCACTCTCTCTTTCTTTTAGTACATCATTCATACTCTTCTTCTCACTCTTGTTTTCTCTCTCCTTTTGAATTCTTTTCGGCTCATTCTCATAGATTTCTCTAGGTGAAAGTGGTGCAAGAGTTATCTTTCTTCCATTTTTCTCAAAAGTGTAGTGATTAGTGTAGCCATTATGCATCACGCTTCTATCAAATTAACAAGGGCGTCCTAGCAATAGATTACCTACTTGTATAGGCACAACATCAAATAAAATCTCATCATTATATTTGCCTATATTAAAAGCTACTAGAACTTGCCTTGTCACCCTAATTTCCCTACAATCATTAAGCCATTTTAGTTTATAAGGGTGAGGATGCTTAGTACTAGGTAACCCTAGTTTCTCAACTAAAGTGGTGCTTACTACATTGGTTACACTATCCCCATCTATGATTACATCACAAACTCTATCTTTTACATGACATCTAGTTTGAAATAGATTTTCCCTTTATTGCACATTATCATCATGTTGGATTTGCATGTTCAATGATCTCTTTGTGACAACAGACCTCCCACATTCAGCTATTTCTGGTTGGTTATCATCCTCTTCGTCACTTGCATCTTCAAGAGGTGGTATTTTTTCTTCTTTAACTTCTTCTTCACTAGCCAAATAGTACTCCCCATCAAGCATGATCATTGTTCATTTATTTAGATAATCCTTCTTGTAGTGACCTACACCTTAATATTTAAAGCATATAATATTTCCAGAACTAGAAGGTGTAGCTTTACCTTTGTCCTTACTTGGGATAGGCATCTTTGGAGCTTCCTTGGAATGAGCTCTAGGCTTATATGAAAAAGCCTTGTCATCTTTTCTGCAATTTGATTTGAATGTTGCATTATAGGAGGTAGATAGCCGATTGGTACTCCTCTTCTTCAATTGCTTCTCAACCTTCAAAGCAAGAAGAAGCAAATCTTCAAGCTCCATATATGGTTGCAGCTCAACCACATTTATAGTCTCCTTATTCAATCCATTGAGGAACCTTGCCATTATAGCCTCATTATCTTTTTCTACATTTGCTCGAATTATGGCTACCTCCATCTCTTTGCAGTATTCTTAAACACTTTTGGACCTTTGAGATAGGTTTTGAAGATGATTGTATAGCTCCTTATAGTAATGGCTTGGTGCAAATCTCCTTCTCATGATTGCCTTTAAGTCCCGCCATTCTTCTATTGGTCTTTCTCTATTTGTACAAATCTCCTTCTCATGATTGCCTTTAAGTCCCTCCATTCCTATATAGCTCTTTCTCTATTTCTTCTCCTCTTTTGCTTGGTATCTGTAACACTTTGCCTAAAGATAGCCATTATAAGATCTAATGTGCATTAAGTATGATATGATGTGACTTATTTTATATTCAAAATATATTTTAGGGTGTTTAATAATGTAAGGACTAAGTTGGAATAGTAATAGGAGATATTTTGATTATAGAGGTATTTTGGTCATTTTGACCATAAGACAATGAGCCAGGGGTATCTGAGTTAAAATTAAGAAAATACTAAAAATAGGTCCCAAATATTACATAAAACACAATACTTTTCATTTGAACAAAAAAGAATAAGAAATGAAAAAATTATCATGAAAATATCAAAAATAACCCTAACAGCTGCCACTGATCGGGACATTTTGGTCATTTGACCAAAGTTGTAAAATAAATATACCAAATGAAAGTTAAGAATATTTGGAACCAAAGTCTAGTTGAGCATTTTTCCAAATTCTCAATAGAAACATAGGAAAATCGCATCAAAATCTAAAAATAAAATCGGTATTTTAAAATGCAGTATTAATTTTATAAATAAATAAAAACTAATGCATTAAACTAACTAGCAGCCACCCCCCCTCCATTTCAATAGCTGTTCACGCCATTCTCTGTTAAAAAAAAAAAAAACAAAATCCTCTTCTCTCTTTTTCATGAAAAGAATTCCCAAGACTTAACAACTCAAGATTTTCACAAGGTAAAATTCCTCTACACTAAATCCATTCAATTATTTTTACGAGCTGATTAATTCACTATCTGTTTTTAAAAAAAAAATAAAATTATTATTGTTCAATCTTAGAAGGTTTGGCTAAGGCTAGTAGAAGAGGATTGGAATTGTATTTGTGAATTAAGGTGAGAACAATTATTTTTCTCAATTTAATTTTTATTTAATTTTTTTATAGAAATTAAATATGTAATAAAAAACATGGCAATGTGATGTTGGATTGATTTAATTAGTGGAATGGGATGTGTATTTGTTGAATTAAGAAAATAATTATGCCTAGGAATGTAAAAGGAAGTTAATTGCAAACAAAAGTATGATTGCTAGTGAAGAACATGATTAATTGAAAAAAAATAAAATAAAATTTTATGCATGAACCAATTGGCCAAAAAGGGAAATTAATTCCCAAGTTCTATAATTTAATTTTAAAGTAAAATTTGATTGAGTTTAGAGCCATTAGAACATAGAAATTGTTGGAAATAAAATCCAAGTTCGAATCGTTGAGAAATCCAAAATGGAATTTCAAAAATTTTCTTGAAACCTTCATGAACAATTTAAAATTAGGGACTTTCCAATTAAATTTAATTAAGCTTAGTTTTAATTAAAATTATGTAATTAAATAATTAAACTCTAGACCTAAGAATTGGGTTTCTAATTAAATTAACTATAAACATCAAATTAATGATATGCTTATAAAATTAAATTAATAAATTAAGAATTTATGGAGTCAATTGATATGAATAAGTCAAATATTAAGACTGCCATTAGGGGGTACCTCTAGTATAGGGTTGACCTTAGGAGATCAAAGTCAAAAGTTTAACTATGACCTAAGATGAATTAAAACATATTATAAACATATTAAAATAACATTAAAATATTAATTATCAAGATTAAAGATCAAAATAAGGAAAAATATTGAAGGTTGACCGTATTTGACCAAAGAGTCATTGTTAGACTAGGAGTCCTAGTTTAAGTCAGCCACTTAAGTTAAGCAAGAATATGCATAAACATAATAAATTATTGAATATATGAATTAAATAAGAACTATTTAATTTATGTTGTAGAGGTAAAGAGGTTCAAGCCATGCGGTTTACTTAACTTGGCTAATTAGGAGTTGAGGAGTCTGAGGTGAGTTGTAATGCACACTCTTATTTCTTTGCAAAATGTGAAACGATTTCTTTGAGATTGAATGATTTCTTTTATGATTCCATGCCATTGATTGATTTTATGCTATTGATTGATTTTAATTTCATAAGCTATGTTTGCTCAAAAGTCCCACCTTAAGTAGGACTCTTTCTTAAGTTGATTATTTGGACCCAGAACTTTTATTAAGCTATATTATGACTTGTAATGACATTGTGAACCTTAAACCAAGTCTTTCAAGCTAAGTCGGACTCTTTCATAAGAGTCCTAATATAAGTTAAACTCTTGCTATGTATATGTTATTGCTTATTTTTTCCAAGCCTGCAGAAACACCCCTTTTCAATATGGAGTGAACATTGGACTTATGCATAAGGTATGCCCATGGATAGGGCAAAATATCCAGACCTCAGCTAGTAGTGGTCCAATATTGCTAGCCGTAAGACCTGATCAATCTTATGCTATAAGTCAAGTAGAGAAGGCGATAGCCCCTTCTCCTAAGTTAATATAAGTTATAAGTTGTTTCTGCTGCCCTATCATTTATTTCTCATTTTTACAACCAAGCCATGTTATTGAGCCTATGTTTATTGTCTTATATACCCTATGTGCACATCTACTCTCACTGAATCTTCTACTCACTATTTTCTATGTTTATATATTTTAGGATGGCAAGATTGATCAAGGTAACTAAACTCAAGCTTGTTCCTCCGCTTGGGTATTTGCTTTGCCTAGAAGATAGTAGAGTTCTCTTCATCCATATGCATAATGAACTTCAGTTTAGTGCTCCGAGGGTAATAAGTGAAGTACTTGAAAATGGGCGGAGAATTGATGTTTTATGGCTATAAGTTTGGAATTATTTAAGTTTTTGTTTCATTGAGTTATTTTCAGAAGTTTTCCTTTAACTTTGATTTATTAGAACTATTTTTAAGATGTAAGAAGTTAATAGGCCTATTTTGCAAATTTTATAAGTTATTATTTAATTGAATAAGATATGGGTATTTGATAAGTAATGTTACATATGCTAAAGATTCTATGGGTGTGGGTGACCTTATGTCTTTCCGTTTCCTAGGATTGACATAGCTTCCTAAGTTGGGCTATGACAGTATCATCCCACCAAGTAATGGCATATCCATCAAACACAGCCATAGCAAGCTTCAATTTCTTGGATTCAATGTAGTTATAACAATCAAACACTAACTCAATCTTCTTTTCCCAATCCAGGTATGCTTCGAGGTCTATTCTTCTATGGAATGTTGGAATTTTCAGTTTTATTCCACCATTACTATTATCTTGTCTAGCCTTTGGATTTACTTCTTCTTCCTCTCATATTCATTCTAAACTCTTCTTTGGATTTGCCTAGCTTGCCTAGGAGCATCGGGTTGTTGTCCCCTTGTAATTGAAACTTTTAATCTTTCAATCCTTTCATTGCTTTTTTGCTCCATTTGATCCAATCTATCATTGGTCCTTCTTTTTATAGCTTGGAGTAAGTTATGCAAGTGTGAGGCCTCGCCCGAGCACTGGTCAGATCTATGAAGAGAATCAAAATGCTCATTTGGAGAAACATCATGATTGGAACTTGCTATAAGTTCAAAAAATTGTATTTGGTAAGTTGTAATTTCCAAAGAAGTTACCACTTTAATTTTGTTTATTTTAGTTGGGAAAATTAAAGGAAAACCCAATTTGATTGACTCCAAAATTATATCATTTATCCCAAGGAAAAGCACTAGTTCTTGAATGACCAAAGAGGGCTCGAGGACTAGGTTTTGGTTAAAACAATACAAAAAAATTAGTTTGGCTTAAGTATAAAATAGCTTTTAAAAAGAAGTTTTTTTTTTTTTATATATATATATGCATGAATAGATATAATATGATGCATGAAACAAATATTATTTGTTCAATGCATGGCAAAATATGAGATAATGACTATTATAAAATGCGAAAAATAAAGAAAAACTACTTAAAACTATTATAAGTTAAAATATCAAAATTCAGGGTATCTTTCCTTTAGCCCTTATGGGTTATAAAAAAAGCACACATTCCCCAAATATAATCTAAAAAACTAAAATAAGAAAAAGTAATAAGAAAATTATAATAAAAATAATTAAAAGTTAGACTTTTATTTAAAAAAAACAATTTTGATCCTAGACTCTATGAAGAAGGTGATAGAGAGAAGAAGTTGTTAATTTTAGTGAAATAGCTTTTAAAAAGAATTTTTTTTACATATGCATGAATAGATATAATATGATGCATGAAACAAATATTATTCGTGCAATGCATGGTAAAATATGAGATAATGACTATTATAAAATGCAAAAAATAAAGGAAAATGACTTAAAACTATTATAATTTAAAATATCAAAATCAGGGGATCTTTCCTCTAGCCCCTATGGGTTTTAGGAAAAGCACACATTCCCCAAATATAATCTAAACAACTAAAATAAGAAAAAGTAATAAAATAATTATAATAAAAAGAATTAAAAGTTAGACTTTTATTTAAGAAAAACAATTTAGATCCAAGACTATGTGAAAAAAGTGATTTTAAAGGCTTAGAGATTTGTTAATTAGACCAGATTTTAATTAGCAAAAATTAAATCTTTTAAGATTTAGACCTTGAAATTGGAATTGAGAAAGGAAGAGGAAAGAACATTTACCTTTGGCTTTCAAAGGCAAGGAATGTAGGGAGCGAGCTTTGCACTAGATCTAAGTTCCACCTTTCCTTAGGGATGGCAGGAGTACTCCTTTTAGAAGAAGAACTCCTGAACAGCATAAACTTTTCTTAGAGGGATTTAGATCACACCTTTGCTTGAGAACCACGAATTCTATTTGAAAGAAATGGCTTGAATTGAACCTTTTCTTGATTAGGAAGCTTAAGAATAGGGTTTAGAAAGCTTTGGGGAGAGTATAGAAGCATATAATTGTGTCTGAAAGTTGTTAGGAAGTGTAAAGTATTTATAGGGGAAGTTTGGGGGCTTAAAACTATGAATTTTCAGTGTGGGAATAAGGAAAAACACGTTGCGGTAATTTATTCTGGGCTGTGGTAGCCGCAGAGACTATGTAACAACCATAGAGCCTCTGTGACAGCCAAATTGGCTGCCATAAGGACACTTGTGGTAACCATAGAGAGGGCCTTGGTTGCCGCAGCCAATTGCGAATTATTGCAACTAGCCTGCGGGCTGCCGTACCCCATTTTTTAGCCTGTTCTCATCTGTTCTTGATCCGATTTAAGCCCTGTTTGATTCTATACATTCATAATAGAGCGTTGGTCATTTGAAGGTGCAAATTAGAGGGTTGATAGCTGCTTCCTCATCAGAATTAGCTTTAAGCAAAAGGCAATTCTAATGATAGTGAACCCTAGGAAGAGGTACCATGTCAGACTCTGGGCTTATGCTTGTGCCACGTCAAATTTTTGGCTTATATGTTCTAGTGCCACATCAGATTATAGAGTGCCACATCAGATTATGGGCTATCCCATGTCAGATTCTAAGCTTATATCATGTTAGATTTTGGGCTTATGATATTTGCTTATGTTTATCATGTATGAAGGCATTGATGCTTTATGCAAATTAAACCTTATGATGGGTAAACATGGTATAAGAATATGAACCTTTTGGGAGGGTACCTTTAGGATAATGAGGTTTTGTCAATGGCTATCAGTTTGACTTTGACATTGGCTGTGAGAATGGTCTTGGTGAATTTCGATTAAGACTATTGTCTGGCCTAAATGTTGGAGGTAAAGATGGTTTTGGTGAATTTCAATCAAGGCTATCTGTTCAGTCTAGACTTTAAGATTTGAAGATTTGGTCCACCTAGGGGGAAGATTTAGGAATTTGAACTAGTTTAGCAAGGCCACATGTTCGGTCCTACTTTTGGGGAGATCGTGATCAAAGTTATCCATTTGGCTTTGATGTTTAGGAGGATTGGGATCAAAACAATCTATTTAGCTTTGATGCTTGGAAGAATTGGGATCAAAGTTATCCATTCAGCCTTGAAGGATTGGGACCAAAGATATCTGTTTGGTGTTAGGAAAATTGAGATCAAAACTATCTATTCGACTTTGGTGTTTAGGA
Organism: Reutealis trisperma; assembly: GCA_947687605.1. NCBI lineage: Eukaryota > Viridiplantae > Streptophyta > Magnoliopsida > Malpighiales > Euphorbiaceae > Reutealis > Reutealis trisperma. The sequence goes on along the minus strand of CANTUT010000742.1, from coordinate 464,241 downwards.
GGATTGGGATCAAAACTAACTATTCAGCATTGATGTTTGGAAAAATTAGGATCAAAGCTATCTATTTGGCTTTGTTGTTAAAAAAATTGGGATCAAAGCTATCTATTAGGCCTTGGTGTTGGGAGAATTAGGATCAAAGTTATCTATTCAACTTTGATGTTTCGGAGGAATTGGGATCAAAGCTATCTGTTTGGCCTTGATGTTATGGGATTTAGAGAGAGTTATATCTCTGAAAGACAAGAGTTGCGGGAACGTCAACATGAGTGGCTCAACTCAGTTTGCCTATGGAAAGTTACGGTTGAGGATCATCCCTTATAGGGGAAGGTCTAGGCTAAGGATTGGTCATTATGAGGGTAGGTCAGGTAGGTCCTTAGAAGGATAGATTGGCCTTGAGATATTAGTTCAGGTTGCATTCAGTTCCAGATCAAGTCAAGAACTGTCACTTGAAAATTCAGGTTGCAAGATTTAAGTAAAGATGGTTGATGTAATATAGTGTCTGGGGTAAGACTAACAAAATAACTATCTTTGGACTAGATAGTAAATCCAATTTGAATGAAATATAGCTCCATCTTGAATTGTTACTTTGAGTTGATTCCATCTTTTGGCTAAGCTGCTTTCATAGGTTTTGATTTCTTGCTTTAGGCTGCCCTTTTGAATCTTTCTCTTTGTTTTTTTTCTCTTTTTTATTATCTTCTTCTTCTTCTTCTTCTTTTTCTCTTTCTTCTTTTTTTGATTTATTTTTTTTGTTTTTTTTTAATTTTTTTTTAAGGTTGGCAAGGCCATTTATTCCAACTTGCTTGGAAAGGTTTGGTTTTGTTTAGATTTCTAGTTTTCCTTCCCTTTTTAGTTAGCAAAGCTATCTATTTTGCTTTGTTTGTAAAGATGATTGAGGATTGCCCCTAGCTTGTAGCTTGGATAGAAAGTGATATAGATGTCTGCTTAGGGAATCTGAATGTTTTCCAAGGAACTACAATTTTAGTGAAGGTTACATTTAATGATCATTTGTTGTGGCCTTTCATGAATTCTTGACCCTTCGTATGTGATTCCTTATTAGCAAAAAAACTCATTATTTCATTCAAATTGGATAAAAAAGAAATGTATAAAGAAAGGAACTTCATTAAATAATGTCATCTTTCTTTATTATAATAAGAATGACTTCAACAGACTCAATAGGATGACTTTGACATACAAACTTGAAAAAGATGACTCTGACAAACAGACTTGTAAAAGATGGCTCTGACAGTCAAACTTAAAAAGATAATGATGACTCGAACCTTAATGATATACACTTTGACTGGTATCCTTCTTGCCTTGTTGACTTACTAGGTGGCTTGAAAGGTTGATGGATAAAAGAGGCATTCATTGCAAATGAGGTTTTGGGCTGATTCTAGACAAGTTAGGTTTAGCTAAAGTCAAACACTTCAAAGTTGGGTTCATATTCTTCCTCAATGTCTAAGAAAATGGTGGCAATTTTTGATTTGCTTTGAAGGCAATCCTTAACCTTGGATGCAGTTGCGATCAATGCTTTGAAAGTGCGTAAGTATTGTGTTAACAAGGGATCTCGATAGTTTGAAAGTAGATTCTTGACAAGGATGTCCACTTGCTCTTACTCGGTTGGCCTGTTTACCATTAAAGTAGCTTTGGCCCTTCACCTTGTAAGGAACATGGAGAAGGTCTCGTTTGAAAGCTGCTTGGTGCTTTCTAAATCCCTTCTTGTAATGTCCACTTCAATATTGTCATGGTACTATTTGACAAATGCATTACAAATGTCCTCTTAGGTCTATTTTTGGGTGTCATCCAAGTTAATAAACCATCTTAAGGTAGCATCAGTAAGGGTTTGCTGAAAGAATTGAGCAAGGAGCTCATTGTTTATACCAAAGGGATGCATTACCCCCATGTACATCTTTAAATGGATCTTGGGGCAAGTAGCACCATCAAATCTATACAAATTCGGCATCTTGAACTTTAGTAGTAATCGAGCATTAGGGAAGAGGCTTAATCAACTTGTATCAACCATGCCTTCCTTTTTTTCAATCTTTTTATCAACTTTTCCATGGCTTCCAGTTTGAGTAGGAAGGCTTCAAGACTAGGATTATGTATGGCTTCCCTCCTTTAGGAAGGATCCATAGGAAAAGAGGTGATTTGTGGTTGTTTAGTGGGTGTAAGATGGGAGAGAATGTTTATTTAGTGGATATTATATGAGGGAAGTGAAGGTGGGAGTATGGTTTTAGAGGTTGGCTTGGTGGGGAAATAGAAGTATAGACCTAAACTATGCCTAGATTTTGGTCCAAGATGAGTGGATCTTGAAACATGGGACTTAGGGCTTGGTTTATGCCAGCTCGACTTAGCATGTCTTGGACATCATTTAGTATGGCCTCCCTTTGGGCCTATAATTGGGCTTGAATTTGGGCCTGCAATTGGGCTTGAATTTAGGTCATCTGTCTCTTAAACATCTCTTCTTGTCCTTCTAATAGTTTGGCCAAAATCTTATCCATGACATCTTTGTCAAATCCAGTAGACATCTTACAACCTCTAAAAGGGAAAATGAGCTGGGTTAGTATCAAGCTTTGGAGAAAAGGGTTATGGTGAGGTGTGACAAACCAAAGACCTTAGGTTTAATGGTAATGGATGACAGTGTCTTGTGGTTAGGTTGACGGTGTATAGGTAAAGATGAGGGTAGAGGTGTGTGATGTTAGCTAGGTAGGTATTTAGCTAGGGAAGCTAAGTCAGATTTTAGCTTTAAAAACTATATTAGCATTTGGCTTTGAGTGGCTAGGTCAGATTTTAGCTTTGAGTAGCTAGATCAAAATTTATCTTTAAATGGCTAGGTCAGAATTTAGGTGGCTAGGTTAGATTTTAACTTTGAGTGGCTAGATCAGAATTTAGCTTTGAGTAGCTAGGTTAGATTTTAGCCTTAAAGAGCTAGAGAGTAGTTTGGAAGTCTAGGTCAGAGTTTTAGCCTCGAGTAGTTAGGTCAGAATTTAGCTTTAAGTAATTGGAATTGTGATTTGTGAATGGTTTACTCTAGACTTAAGGATATAGTGACTATGGATTTTGAGATTGGATGTACCATGGATTTGGATGTTAGGTGGATCATGGGTTTAGTGATAGTTGGATAATAGGTTTGATGGGCTTAGATAGGCCATAGGTTTGGATAGTACTGTAAAAGATGAAAACAAGCCAATATTTAATTTAGGTAAGGATTGTGGATAAGAATGAAGCTAGGTCAGTGTTTAGCTTTGGTAAGGATTATTGATAAGAATGAAGCTAGGTCAGTGTTTAGCTTTAGTAAGGAATATTGATAATAAAGCTAGATCGGTGTTTAGCTTGGATAAGAATTGTGAAAGATGAAAGCTAGGTCAGTATTTAACTTGGGTAAGAATTGTGAAAGATGAAAGCTAAGTCGACGTTTAACTTATATAATGGTTATAAAGAATAGAGCTAGGTCAGCATTTAGCTTGGATAAGGATTGTGGATTTGGATAGGGGTACCATATATGGGTTTATTTTCACCATGCATTTGACATAGGTTTAGGTGAACCATGAGTTTTGGGTTTCGACCATGGGTTTAGGTGGATTATGGGTTTTAGGTGTTTTAACCATATGTTTAGGGACCATGAGTTTTGGACTTTAACCATGGGTTTAGGTGGACCATGGGCTTTGGGTGTTGACCATGGGTTTAGGTGGACCATGGGTTTTGGGTTTTGAACATGGGTTTTGGTGGACCATTAGTTTTGGGTTTTGACCATGGGTTTAAGTGGAACATTGGTTTTAAGTGTGAAGATGTTTGGATAGTTTTTAGACTCTTCACAAGGTTTAAGCTATGCATGCATGTATGAATGAATGATTGAAAAAGGTTTCATGAAATACCAAGTTCAGTATTATGGTTCATACAATCCTAAAGGAAGGTTCTATGAGTTATTATATGAAAGGGTAAGGGTGGTTTGTAAGGAACCCATCACACTAGAGATGTAATTTACCTAACCACATGTGAGTCAAAGAGCCTCGCGTGGATCCAACAGTATATGCATACTTGTTACACCTCTAAAAGGATTAGAGGATATGTCGTGGGCTAGATGATTTCACTATTAGCAAGCACACCTAAGGAAGGTTGCCCACTCGATGTTACTTTCTATCCTTTGTTTTCTTATGAAACTGGAGTTTTGGACAAGGAGCCTAATGTAGTGATGCATGAAAAAGCCATTTTGTAATAAAAACCAAACTTTTTGTTTTACCTAGAGTAATCCACTTTATCTTTTATTTGAAAAAGACTTTGAAGTCCCTAATGGGGTCGGCAACTGTGAGGCCTCACCTAAGCACCGATCAGATCTGCTGAAGGGTATAGAAATGCTCAATTGGAGAAACATTAATATTGAAACTTGCTATAAGTTTAGAAAATTGTATTTGGTAAGTTGTAATTTGCAAAGGAGTTGAGTTTAGAAAATTGTATTTGGTAAGTTGTAATTTGCACAAGAGTTGCCACTTTAATTTTGTTTATTTTAGTTGGGAAAATTAAGGGAAAAACCTAATTTGATTGACTCCAAAATTATACCATTTATCCCAGGAAAAAGCACTAGTCCTTGAATGACCAAAGAGGACTTGGGACTAGGTTGTGGTTAAAACAATACAAAAAAATTAGTTTGGCTCAAATACAAAATAGCTTTTAAAAAGAAGTTTTTTTATATATGCGTGAATAGATATAATATGATGCATAAAACAAGTATTATTCATACAATGCATGGCAAAATATGGGATAATGACTATTATAAAATGCAAAAAATAAAGGAAAACTACTAAAAACTATTACAAGTTAAAATATCAAAATCAGGGGATCTTTTCTCTAGCTTTTACGAGTTCTTAGAAAAGCACATATTCCCCAAATATAATCTAAACAATTGAAATAAGAAAAATTAATAAAACAATTATAATAAAAAGAATTAAAAGTTAGACTTTTATTTAAGAAAAACAATTTCAATCCTAAGCTATGTGAGAAGGTGATAGAGAGAAGAAGTTATTAATTTTAGTGGAGTTGAATGCCTTAGAGATGGGAAGCCTGTGTAACCTTTTGAATGGGAATCAAACCCCACATAGTTTTTCCTTCTTGCGAAGGTGGGGTTTTTAAGTCATAGCCTTTGTTATCATGTTTTGATTGACTTTAAGGGCTTAGAGATTTGTTAATTAGATTATATTTTAATTAGCAAAAATTAGATCTTTTAAAATTTAGACCTTGAAATTGGAATTGAAAAAGGAAAAGGAAAGAACTTTTACCTTTAGCTTTCAGAGGCGAGGGATGTAGAGAGCGTGCTTTGCACCAGATTTAAGATCTACCTTTCCTTAGGGATGGCATGAGTACTGCTTTAGAAGAAGAACTCTTGGACAACATGAACTCTTCTTGGAGGGATTTGGATCACACCTTTCTTGAGAACCACGAATTCCCTTTGAATGAAATGGCTTGAATTGAACCTTTTCTTGATTAGGAAGCTTAATAATAGAATATGAGGTGATTAAGAGGCTTATGAATACGGTTTTGAGATGATTAGAAAGATTATGAATAAGGTTTTATGTGATGGAAGAGGTTTTGGAATGGGATTTTAGAGATTTGGAGGTTTAGAAAGAGGGTTTTGATGATTGGAAAGCTTAGGAATAGGTTTTAGAAAGCTTTAGAGAGAGTATAGAAATATATAATTGTGTCTGGAAGTTATTAGGAGGCGTAAGGTATTTATAGGGGAAGTTTGGGGGCTCAAAATTATGAATTTTTGATGTGGGAATCAGGAAAAACATGCTGTGGTAATTTATCATGGGCTGCAGCAACTGTAGAGTCTCTGCGTCAGTCAAATTGGCTATCACAGGGACACCTGCGGCAACTGTAGAGAGGGCTACAGTTGCTGCAGCCATCCTGCGGGCTGCCTAACCCTATTTTTTAGCCTGTTCTCATATGTTCTTGATTAGATTTAAGCCCTGTTTGATTCTATGGATTTGTAATTGAGTGCTAGTCATCCGAAGGTGCAAATTGGAGGGTTCACAACAAGGCTTGGAATTTAACTAGTTCCCAATGTGGATTCCCTTAGGTTCCACCATCTTAAAGCTGCCAAACAAAGTTAGTAAAGTAGAGAATAGTTTCTTCACTTCACTCTCTCACGTGTTTCTCTAAAATGGTTTTGACACTCAAGTTCACTTGTGTTTATTTTTATATGCAATCAATGGCTTTTCTTTAGATGTGCTCACATTAGCCTTTTTCCACTCAATTTCTTACCAAGATTAGTTGCAAAAATCAAATTAATACAATTATTTACTAAATTACAATGTGAATAAATCCAAAGTTTAAAGACTCAATGAAACAAGAACTAGAAATCCTAATAGAACTAGGAAAATAATATAGGAATCCCAATGGGATTAGGAAACCTAACAAGACATGAATAGTAATTGAAATTAATTAAATATAAAAAGAAAACCAAAATGAATAAGGAAATAAGAAATCAAAATGAAAATAGGATTAGAAAAGTCAAACCAAAATTTGAAAAGGAGTAGGAAACCAATCCTAGCTTATTTTGGAAGGATGCTTAGACTTTGGTCAAACTTCTTGTAGAATGCTAAAATCATTGATTCTCCTTGTATAATCTTGAAAATCAGTTTCTTTCCTTGTCCTATTCACTCTAGGAACTAAATCACTTCTATAAATACTCTAAAAAGTCATATTTTAACACTTTTTGCTTCTTCTTTTCTTTTTGGATGAATTTTCCTTTTTTATTCTTTTTTTCCTTTTTTTTTAAATTCTGATTTTCTTTACTCTTTTTTTTTTTAAGTTCAATTGCAGTAAGTAATTTGAAGGACAAATACTAAAAAAGTCCGTGACCCAATTCCAACCTGTGATAGCGCACCTTAGAATATGATCACCTTTGGATGATGATCTCCGCAACACAATACTTTAACTTGTGAAAGAGAACCTTGGAATAAATACGTACAAAGTAATTAGCTTTGATTGTATGAACTTGATTCAAGTAAGAATAAAAAATAAGAGATAACATCCTTAAGAAAAACTAAATTTTTATTTATCAAAATCTAACTCCATTTTATATGAATGGTTGACTTTATATATAGGCTCAACCCTAAATGGGAATAAAACATAGAATAAGGAATCTTTCCTAAACAAGAATTAAAATTTCCTAGTTAGAAATTGATTTCTAAACAACTAATAATTATAGGTTCAACCCTAAATTGGAATAAAACATAGACTAAGGAATCTTTCTTCAATAAGAATTAAAGTTTCCTAGTTAGAAATTGATTCTTAGACAACTAATAATTATAAGTTCAACCTAAATTGGAGTAAAACATAGACTAGGGAATCTTCCTAAACAAGGATTAAAGTTTCCTAGTTAGAAATTGATTCCTAAATAAAAAATAAATCTAAACTCATTTTGGGTTTTAAACCTAACATAAATAGGCCCAAAACTCACTAATTACATAAGCACACTTAATTTAATTGAACTTGGGCTTATATCATACTGATAGGGGCCCAAAAACATTAAAAAAAAAAAAACTAAAGAACCAGGTACATGCCCATGTTTTGGCCTTCATCCAATTGAATCATTGTCACCAAACTTTGATTTGAGTCTTGAATCCCTATTTTGATGAATGATTCATTCTTGCATTCTTTAATTATGGCAAGATCATCCCACAAGCCTTGAATCATCCCATTTAGTGTTTCCTTGAATTTCTTCATTCTTGCTCTTGTAATGGGACCATTGGGAAGTTGAATTAGATCCTTGCCTTTGTATGCTTTGTTGTTTGCATCACTTCCACTCAGTTAGTTCAATCTCTTATAGTAGTCTAGAGGGTCGTTGGTGCTTATACTTGACTTATTGGCAAGTTAGGCATGATGCCACAAACTTAGCCACATCCTTCTTTAGCCCAGGCCACCAATAGTTAGCTCTCACATCATGCAGGATGAGCACAGTAAGGTGTCTGATGTACTTCCTTCAACATCCTCTCGCTTATTCTGTCCACATCAAACACATATACTCTCTTTCCACACTTTAGAATCCCATTGTCTACTTCGAATTTAGAGTTTTTTCCTTTCTCAATCTCATCCTTTAACTTAACCAAGTGTGGGTCCTTATCTTATGAAGCCTTTATTTCCTCCATTAGCTTTGACTTTAATTCAAAATGAGCCACTAAAGCTTGCAATTCTCCAATCTTTAGCCTTAAGCCCTGGCTATACAATCCTTTTAACTTATTCATGATTGGTCTCTTATGAACGATCACATGGGCTAGGCTTCCCATCAACTTCCAGGTCAAAGCAACCATTATGACATTCGCCTTTTTAGGATGGTAGAGAATCTGACAATCATAGTCTTTTAGTAATTCAACCCTTCTCTTTTGCCTCAGGTTGAGGTCTCTTTAGCTTAAGATGTACTATAGACTTTTATAATCCCTATAGATCTCGCACTTCGTCCCATACATGTAGTGTCTTCAGATCTTAAGAGTGAACACTACCGTGGCCAATTCCAAGTCATGAGTAAGGTAGTTCACTTCATGTTTCTTGAGTTGTCATGATGCATAGGCAATGACTTTACTGTTTTGCATTAGGACTGTTGAGCTAAGTTATTTCAAAACCTAGTCAATCTCTATTTTGATCTTGTCAATCAAATTGAAAGCTATCTAATGTTTGTTCAAGTGTTTGTTTTGCAGAATATATCATATTTATTGATTGAAATTGAAAGGAAATCAAAATCTTCCAAAGGATAATGGATTGCTTTTAAGTCACGACCAAGATCAATAAATCATGACTATGATCATGAAATAGCGACCGTGACTATGTAATTGCGACCAAGAAACTTTAGAAGCCAATTTGATCAATTTCACTTAGAGCAAATTGTGACCTCAGTCACAACCACAACCTAGGGCGCGATCCTAGATTTGCAACCACCAATTGAGATTCGCAAACGCGAAATTCATAAAGGATTCTAAGCTTGCAATGGATAGTTAAAGAACTAATGAGAAGATGTCACGTGTGATTTAGCCATTATGGATTATGAGCATCGTGACCACAAAATACGAGTTGCGACTATGAAAAAGGAGTCGCAACTGCAAAAAATGCTTAGCGACCTCGACCTAGCTCTGACAGTGCATTTAATGCAAGATTTTATGGCGATTATGAGAATCCTTTTTGGTATTTCTTTGTAACGGGAATTTGTATGAAATTTGCTATAAATACCCCCTCTAAAGACCCTTATAATGATCTAACAACTTTCATTTAAGCCAAACTCTTGCAATTTTAATTCTCAAAACCTTTAGCTTTTAATTGTTATCATTTGGTTGTTGTAAGAGCATTAATAGCTCAAAGGGTTGAGTGTTAGTCTTGAAAACACATATTGTTGGGTTGAGAGTCAGCCATTAGAAAACTTTTGTATAGGTTTGAGTGTGAGCCTAAGGGAAACACTTGTAAAGGTTGTGTGTGAGCCATTGAAAACACATTGTAAGTTTGGAGGGAGCTTGAAACTCCTCGTAAGCATCATCTAGTAGTAAAATACCCAATTGATATTGGGGAGTGGATGTAGGGTTCATTAATACTTGAACCACTATAAAATTGATTGTGTTCATTCTCTTTCCCTATCTCTTTCTATCTAATTTTTAATTTCCCATCAATTCAACCCCCCTTCTTGATGCATAAGGGCAAACAAGTGGCATAAGAGTGTTGGTCTCATTAGTCAAACTTAATTGTGTGAGAAAATATCAAAATGGCCAATGAAGGGATGCATCACCTCAAGCCACACTTTGATGGTACCAATCATGCGCATTGGAAATATAAAATGGAGGTGTATCTTGATAGTGATGTCATTGATGTATGGGATTGCATAATCAAAAAATGGAAACCTCCAACAAGAAAAGTTGATGATGTTGAAGAATTGGTTCCTAGAGAAGAATGGGTGGATGCACAAAGAAAAGCTAATGGGAAAAATAAGAGAGCCATGGCAATTCTTCTTAGATCACTGTAAAGAGAAGAATGTGGTAGAGTTCAACATTATTCAAGTGCGTTTAGCATTTGGAAATCTTTAGAAAACTACCATGAAGGAACTAAGCAAGTTAGGGAGAAAAAGATTTAGTTATACACAGCTGAATATGAGCTCTTCAAGATGAAACCCAATGCAAGTGTCACCAATATGACAAATAGGCTTCTAGCCCTTATCACCAACATGAAGAAATTGGGCAAAGCATACACCTTGAATGATATAAACTATAAGATTCTCAAAATTCTCTTAACGAAAGATTATAGAGCTAGAATTGCTAGCATAGAAAAAGCTAATAAGGATCTTAGAAAGGTTCCTACTGATGTCCTAATTGGAAAACTCCTTATCGAAGAAATGTCTCTATTGATAGAGAAGGAAGAGACTTAAGAGAAGGAGAAAAAAAAATCCTTAACTCTCAAATCCTCCCTCAAAAGCAAAAAGGAATGTGAGCGCTCAAGTGAATTAGAGGAAAGTGAAGATGATGATAATGAAGAACTTACTATGCTCTCAAAAAGGGTCAAAGACATCATCAAGAGAAGAAAGAAAGAAAAGAGGCCCTTTAGGAGATCATCATCAAATTACAACTCAAGCTCAAGCAAAGAAAAGAAGAATGAAATTACTTGCTATGAATGTGGCAAGCAAGGTTATATAAAAATAGAATGTCCCAACATCAAGAAGAAAAAGAAATGGAATAAGGAGAAGAAGAAGAAGGGTTTCAAAGCAATATGGGATGATGACTCCTCAAGTGATGAAGAGGAAGAGGAAGAGGATGTTGCAAACTTATGTTTCATGGCCTCGAAGGACTCATTAAATGAGGTAAGCTCTAACTCTCAATCTTGTGATGATATTGATGATGAGGTTGAGCTAATTAAAGCAATGAATTTAAAATGCAAAAAGTATAAATCACAAATGAAATTTTTTAAGGAAAAGCATTCTAAGTTGGAGGAGAATTTTAAAGAATTAGAAAAACTTGTTTTAAGCTTAAAAACCTCTAATGTTAGCTTAAAAAGCTCATTGGAGGAAATCACTTCTAAAAACTCCTCTTTTAATTCTTTATATAAAGAAAACAATGCTTTGAAAATTGAGGTTGAAGAATTAAGAAACTCAACCTTAAAATTTCACAAAGGAAAAGAAGCCTTGGATACTCTTATTGTATCACAAAGGCACCCCTTGTGAGACATGGTCTTGGCTTTGATAGCTCATCTCCATCCACATCCTCATCCACTATGTTCATAAAGGCTACAATTCCTCAAACCTTTAGCATTGAGGTAATTCACAAGGAAGTGAAAACACACACTAAACCACCAAGTCCCACAAGGACTCAAAAGGTTACATTAAACTCAAGAGCTAAGCCTCAAAGAGTTAACCATGCATTCATGTATCAAAAAAGGCATGCTCAAAGACATCCATAACCACAACATAATACTTGTCCTTGTATGCATTCATATCATAATGTTGTGCAAAGACCAAAATTTTTTGACAAAATGGCTAAGAATACCTTCAAGTCAAAACTCAAATGCCATTATTGTATGAAAAATGGTGATATAAATGTATTTTGTTATATAAGGAAGGCTCAACTCAAGCTTAAGGACCCTTCCAAGGTTAACCCCTAAGGACCCAAGTATATTTAGGTACCTACAACAAGATGATTAACCTTTTCTTCTAAGTGTATCTCAAATCCACTACCAAGAAGAACAAATGGCATGTAGATAGTGGATGTTCAAGACACATGACTGAAAATGCAAGCCTTTTCACAAATTTAAAAAGAAAAGAGAGGTGGAAACATCACATTTGGTAACAATGCCAAAGGTAAGATAGTTTGCATTGGTACCATTGGTAAGGACAATCTTTCTCTCATTGAAAATGTTCTTTTGGTTGATGGTTTAAAATTTGACTTGCTTAGTGTAAGTCAATTACGTGATAAGGGTAATAAAGTTACCTTTGACTCTAAAGCATGCATTGTCACCAGTTTAGTTAATGACAATGTAGTGTTTAAGGGTGAAGAGAGGGTAATACCTACATGATTGACTTAGATGATTTGGCTAACCAAGATGTCAAGTGTTTTATATCTATTAGCAATGAATCTTGGCTTTGGCATAGAAGTCTTAGACATGTGACCATGAAGCTTCTTTATAGTCTTTGTAAGGATGAGCTTGTTAAAGGACTTCCAAAGATCAAATTCTTAAAGGACAAGACATATGGACCTTATCAAATGGGAAAGCAACACAAATCATCCTACAAATAAAAAAATATTATAAGTACCTCTAGACCCCTTCAACTTATTCATATGGATTTGTTTAAACTTAGTAGAGTTGCTAGTTTAGGTGGAAAAATGTATGCCTATGTGCTTGTTGATGACTACTTTAGATTTACTTGGGTTAGTTTCTTGACTCATAAGAGTGATGCTTTTGATGCATTTAAAAGTTTTGCAAAAAGAGTTCAAAATGAGAAAGGCTACTTCATTTCTAAAATTAGAAGTGATCATGGAAAAGAATTTGAAAATGAATTTTTTGAAAATTTTTGCATTGAACATGGAATTTCATATAATTTTTCCTCTCCGAGAACACCTCAACAAAATGGTGTTGTAGAAAGGAAAAATAGAACCCTAATTGAAATGGCTAGAACCATGCTTAATGAATATGGTTTACTAACTTATTTTTGGGCGGAAGTCGTTAACACTTCATATTACATTTCAAATAGAGTTTTTAAAAGACCCCTTTTGAATAAAACCTCTTATGAGTTATGGAATGGAAGAAAACCCAAGATTTAATATCTAAGAGTTTTTGGTTGCAAGTGCTATATATTAAATACCAAAGACAACCTTGGAAAATTTGCTTCTAAAACCAATGAAGGCATTTTCTTAGGATATTCCACCACTAGTAAGGCTTATAGAGTCTTTAACAAAAATACTATGGTAATTAAAGAATCTATGAATGTTATTTTAGATGAATCTAATAAACTTGATTTTGGGAAAGGTAGTGTTCTTAATGATCTTGTAGGTGAATTTGAAAAGCTTGGATTGGACCAAGATGAGACTCCAAAGGAAGTTGAAGACCAAGTGGAAAACCAATAAGATCATGAGGATCAATCAAATCCATAAGAGGAAGATGTTTAAGAACTTCATAAGGAGTGGAGATACCCCAAGGAGCAAATCATAGGTGATCCATCTAAGGGTGTAAGTACTAGATCTCATTATAAAGCCTTAGATAATTTTGCTTTTGTTTCTTAAATTAAACCAAGGATCATTGATGAGGCTCTTAATGATGAGAGATGGGTGATTGCTATGTAAGAGGAACTCAGCCAAGTTGAGAGAAACAAAGTTTGGGAACTTGTTCCTTGACCCAAAGATCATCCCATTATTGGATGTAAATGGGTTTATAGACATAAGTTAGATGAGCATGGTTTCATCACTAGGAATAATGCTAGATTGGTTGCCAAAGGGTACAACCAAGAGGAAGGTATTTATTATGATGAAACTTATGCTCTGGTAGCAAGATTAGAGGCTATTAGAATTTTGCTTGCTTATGCATGTCATATGGATTTTAAACTTTTTCAAATGGATGTTAAAAGTGCTTTTTTAAATGGATTTATTAAGGAAGAAGTTTATGTAAAGCAACCCCCTATTTTGAACATCATGAACTTCCCAATTATGTTTTTAAATTAACCAAGGCTTTGTATGGTTTGAAACAAGCTCCTAGAGCTTGTTATGAAAGGCTATATAAATTTTTTTTGAAAATGATTTTGTTAAGGGCAAAGTTGACACAACACTTTTTGTAAAATGACACAAAAATGACACTTTAATTATTCAAATTTATGTTAATGATATTGTATTTGGTGCTACTAATGAACATCTTTGTGAAGAATTTGCTAAGTGTATGACTAGGGAATTTGAGATAAGTATGATGTGTCAGCTCAAGTTCTTCCTAAGACTACAAATCAAGCAATGCAAAGATGGCATCTTCATCAACCAATCTAAATATATAAAAGAGCTTCTCAAGAAGTTTGGTATGGATGGTTGCAAAAGTAGCAAGACTCCAATAAGCACATCACCTAAGCTTGACAAATATGAAAAGGGTAAGCCTATTGACGAGAAGAAATATCAAGGAATAATCAGTTCTATTCTCTACCTTACAGCATCTAGACATAATATAATGTATAGTGTTTGTTTGTATGCACATTTTCAATCTTGTCCTAAAGAATCTCATTTGCATATGATTAAAAGAATTTTAAAGTATTTACATGGCACATTGCATTTAGGGCTTTGGTATCGTAGAAATTCATCTTTTACAATAATTGAATTTTTGGATACGGATTGTGTCGATAGTTTGCTTGATAGAAAAACCACTTTTGGAACTTGTCATTTTCTTGGTGAATGTTTAGTTTCATGGTTTAGCAAGAAATAAGTTTTGGTAGCCTTATCCACCGTTGAAGTGGAATATGTGGCGGTGGGTTGTTGTTGCACTCAAGTTCTTTGGATGAAACAACAACTCAAGGACTATGGTCAAGTGATTGATCACATTCCCATCAAATGTGATAACACAAGTGCTATAAATCTTTCCAAAAGTCCTATCCAACATTCTAGAAGTAAGCATATAGACATTAGGCATCACTTCTTGAGAGATCATGTGCAAAATGGTGATGTTGTATTAGAATTTATTGATACAGCTAACCAACTTGCTGATATTTTCACAAAACCCTTGAATAAAGAAAGATTAAATTTCATAAAAAGGGAAATTGGTATGTTTGATGGGAGCTCATTACCATAAATTTTCAAAATTACATAAATTTTTTCATGTGCATCAAAATTTTATGCATTTTATGACATTCTTATTCATATTTTATTTTAACATTTAATCTTTAATTGAGGTGACTCTTAATTCAGTCAAAATCAAGTTTTTAACTTTGTGCAATGTTCTTGAATTTTTTGGTTGCATATTGGTTGCTTTATAGTTGATTTTTGGTATATTTGACTTCAATTCTTGAATTTCTTTTCAATGACTTGCTAATATCTTGATATGTGAAATGTATAATTGCATCTATTTTGACCTTGAGTTATAATGCCAATTGCACTGCACATATCCTTCATCAAATGTTTTCATAATTCTTTATTTTTTCAAAATTTGCAGTTGCAACATAGAAATAGCAGTCGCGAAATTTAAATTTTTGATCGTTGCTTATTAGTTTGTAGAATCTCGCCTGCAATTGCTAAATCGAGGACGCGACTTTTGAATTTTTCAAAAATCGTGGTTGCGATTCAGAGTCTTGCAGCATTCAAAAACTAGCCGTTTTTCAACAAACATTTTTGCATTTAATTAAAAAACTAGCTGTTTTCTGACCGTTTTTCACCTATTTTTTATTTATAAATACCCCACTATTTCAGTTTTTACCTATCTTTTAACTCTCCAAACTCCTTCCGACTTAAAATTCTTCTACTTTCAAACTCTCTTCCAACTTTTCTCTCTTTTAAGCTTTATATTTCTTCATCTTTTCCAACTCTTTTTCACAAATGGCTTCTAGAAGACCATCTAGAAAAGGGAAAGAAGTTCAAACCTCCCAATAACCCTCTCCTCTTGAACTTATGAGGGGAATTACGTAAGAAGAAAAAAAAAATTTCCTAAGAATCTAAGATAAAACCATCTTACCCTCCAAAATACCTTATTTACTGTGTCTCAAAACTTTAGGAATTGAGGATAGCATCATTGGCTACCTCAAAAATCTAGAAGAGGCAAAGTTTGTTTTTATTGATGAAGATGGATGTGATGAATTGATTAGGGAATTTCTTGCAACTCTAGTAGTACACAAAAAGCTCCATCCTACTTGTGGTCGTTACGCCATTGATTTTTGATTTTTAGGCCAACTCTATGAGCTTTCCCTTAGTAATCTCACTAACATTTTTGGTCTCCAAATTGAGGGCGCCTACACCATCAATGATTTCTCCCTTCACCTTAACTCTTTTTGTACCAAAATTTCCATTGAACCTAAATTTGATCCAAAATCCTCCCTAGCCAAACACATCAAAACTCTTTCTCTTTGGCTTCTTTATAGGATTGTTACCCTCACCATAAATGCTAGAAGGGATGAAAATGAAATGGTTTCCCAAAGAGGTCTTTTCTTCCTCTATGGTCTTGTCAAGGGAACACCAATCCAAACTGCTAGGTTTCTAGTAGACCAATTTCTTCACCTTTCTTCAACAAAAAAGGGCACCTTTCTACTCTCTTCCTATATTTCTATAATAGCTAAACATATTGGGGCTCTTACTCCACCCAACAATGCCATTCTCTAAAAACCAATCAAAAAATCCCTTATAGATTTCCAATACATGATCAATGTCAAGGCATTGAGAGAAAAAGAAGGGAAATATGAATACATTTTTGGAGATGTTGGGATCCAAGAAAGATTAAGGAAGAGATCAAGAATAGTGAGTGGTGAACCTAGTCAACCACAAGAGGAAGAACCCCCAATAGCACCCATTATCCCTCCATCTAAACCTCAAGATGAAACTAGTAAACTTCTTCGAAAAGTCTTGAGGAGACTTTCACTTCTTGACCATATTCACCAAGACATATTTGATATGCAATATCATATGGGTCTCCCCTAATGCAACTTATAAGATTGGGAATTTAGTGATGAAGAGGAGGAGACACAAGAAGAGGCCACTCATTAAGAAGAGGAGGAACCCAAAGATGGAGGAGATGCTTCTTAGATTATCTTTTTCAAATATCTTCTTTCTTTTGTTTATTTTGCTTTGTTTCAAATTTTTTCTTCCTTATGTTTTTCATGCATTGTAATGTGGCATTATCCAAATTCAAATGAATGCAATTCTCTATTTTCTTCAATTTACTCTTGTTTAATTTTTTTCATTGCTTTATGATATTTCCAAAGGGGGAGAAAATTTTAAGAACTTAAATATAAAATAAATATGTTAAAAGAAAAAGGGGAGATTATGCTTAGGGGGAGAAATATTTAAGTATAAGCATTTAATTTTTATATTTATCTTGCATCAATTGAGTGGGAGTACTCTTAATTCAACTTAATTTTAAGTTATTTTATTTTATATTCAATTTGATTGTCAAAATCAGAAAGGGGGATATTACTGACCTAAGTTATTTCAAAACTTAGTCAATCTCTATTTTGATCTTGTCAATCAAATTGAAAGCTATCTAATGTTTGTTCAAGTGTTTATTTTGCAGAATATATCATATCTATTGATTGAAATTGAAAGGAAATCAAAATCTTCAAAAGCATAATGGATTGCTTTTGAGTCATGAATAAGATCAATAAATCAGAACTGCGACTAGGAAATAGCAACCACGACTATGTAATCACGACCAAGAAACTTAAGAAGCCAATTTGATCAATTTCACTCAAAGTGAATCATGACCTTAGTCGCGATCGCAACCTAGGGCACGATCCTGGATTCGTGAACGCGAATTGAGATTCGCGACCGCAAAATTCATACAGGATTCCAAGCTTGTAATGGATAGTTGAAGAACCAATGAGAAGATGCCATGTGTGATCTAGCCATTATGGATTATAAAGATTGTGACCGTGAAATGTGAGTAGTGACTGTGAAAAAGGAGTCATAACTGCAAAAAAGTCTTGGTGACCATGACCCAGCTCTAACAGTGCATTTCATGCAAGATTTTATGGCTGTTATGAGAATCCTTTTTGGTATTTCTTTGTAATGGGAATTTGGAGGGAAGAAGATATAAATACCCCCTCAAAAGACCCTCATAATGATCCAAAAACTTTCATTTAAGCCAAACTCTAGCAATTTTAATTCTCAAAGCCTTACCTCTTAATTGTTATCATTTGGTTATTGTAAGAGCATTGATACTCAAAGGGTTAAGTGTTAGCCTTGAAAACACATATTGTTGGGTAGAGGGTGAGCCATTAGAAAACTTTTATATAGGTTTGAGTGTGAGACTAAGGAAAACACTTGTAAGGATTGTGTGTGAGCCATTGAAAACATACTGTAAATTTAGAGTGAGCTTGAAACTCCTCGCAAGCATCATCTATTAGTAGAATACCCAATTGAGATTAGGGAGTGGACGGCAAGTTCGTTAATACCCGAACCACTATAAAATTGATTGTGTTCATTCCCTTTCCCTATCTATTTCTATCTAATTTTTAATTTCCCACCAATTCAACCCCCCTTCTTGGTGCATAAGGGCAAATAAGGACGCATCCAAGTCCTACTATGGAGGCATTGTAGTAGACTGTGAACCCTTCTTCACCTTCTGGTAAGGCCAAAATCAGAGCTGATATTAAGCACTTCTTGAGCTTTTGGAAGATGTCCTTATAGGACTCATCCCAAATAAACTTAACCTATTTTATGGTCAACTTGGTCAATGGTGCTGCTATATTAGAAAAGTCTTGCACAAATATGCAGTAATAATAGGCCATACCCATGAAACTCCAAACTTCAGAAACTGTTGTGGGTCATGGCCAATTGGCTAATGCTTCCACTTTCTTGGGATCAACTTGGATTCCTTCTTTACTTACTACATGCCCAAGAAAATTGATAGAATCCATCCAAAACTCACATTTAGACAAGTTCATGTAGAGTTGGTGGTCTCGCAACATCTGTAACACGATCCTCAAATGTTCTTCATGTTCCTTTTTACTCTTAAAGTAAATTAGAATGTCATTAATGAAAACAATCACAAACTTATCAAGAAATGGTTTGAATACTTGGTTCATCAAGTCTATGAAAGTAGTTAGAGCAATTGCCAACCCGAATGGTAGCACTATGAACTCATAATGACCATATCTTGTACAGAAGGTTTGATATTAGCTCCAGTTTTGGCTTTACTGGAAAAAGGTGAATTGTGATGCCTCACGAGTAGGACATGGATGCGCCTTGATGCACAATGGTAAATTTATCGCATATGCATCACAACAACTTAAGAAGCATGAAGTGAATTACCCTACTCACAATTTGGAACTAGCCGTGGTAGTGTTCGCTCTAAAGATCTAAAGACATTACATGTATGGAACAAAGTGTGAGCTCTATAAGGATCATAAGAATCTTTAGTATATTTTAAGCCAAAGTGACCTCAACTTGAGGTAAAGGAGATGGGTTGAACTATTGAAAGACTATGATTGTCAAATTCCCTACCATCCTGGAAAGGCAAACGTGGTGGCAGATGCCTTAAGTCAGAAATTAATGGGAAGCCTAGCCCAAGTGATAGTGTAAAAAAGGCCAATCGTGAGAGAGTTAAAGGAGTTGTTTAGCCAAGGTTTGAGGCTAGAGATTGGAGGATCAAGAGTTGTAGTGGCTTATTTCCAAGTGAAATCTAAGCTAATGGAAGAGATAATGGTTTCACAAGATAAGGACCCATATATGGTTAAGCTAAAGGAGAGACAGAGAAAGGAAAGAATCTTGAGTTTGAAGCAAATGATGGAATCCTAAAGTGTGGGGAAAGTGCATGTGTGCCTGATGTAGAGGGACTAAGGGAAAAGATATTAAAGGAGGCATATCAAACACCTTATTGTGCTCATCCTGAAACTACCAAGATGTACCATGATGTGAAAGCTAACTATAGGTGGCCTGGACTGAAGAAGGATTTGGCTAAGTTTGTAGCATCCTGCTTGACCTGCCAGTAAGTCAAGTACGAGCATCAACAACCCTCAAGATTACTACAAGAAATTTAACTACTTGAATGGAAGTGGGAGCGCATCATTACGGACTTCATAGTTGGCTTACTTAGAACCTCCAAAGGATATGACTCTGTATGGGTCATAGTGGACCAATTGACAAAGTTTGCTCATTTTCTAGGAGTTAAGACCACATATTCCACAGCTCAGTATGCACAGTTGTATATGGACGAGATCATGAAATTACACAGAGTGTCGATTTCCATCATCTCAGATCAAAGGACTTAATTCATCTCCAGGTTCTAGCAGAAGTTGTAAGAGGCATTAGGAACACAACTGGATTTCAATACTGCATTTCACCCTCAAATGGATTGATAGTCTAAAAGGATAATTCAGATGCTCAAAGATATGCTAAGAATGTGCTTCTTGGACTTTGGTGGTAGCTGGGATAAGTACTTTCCCTTGATTGAATTCGTCTACAATAACAGCTACCATTCATCCATCAGCATGGCACCATATGAAGCTTTGTATGGGAGGAAACGTCATTCTCCAATTTGTTCAAT
This sequence comes from Reutealis trisperma, assembly GCA_947687605.1. Classification (NCBI taxonomy): domain Eukaryota; kingdom Viridiplantae; phylum Streptophyta; class Magnoliopsida; order Malpighiales; family Euphorbiaceae; genus Reutealis; species Reutealis trisperma. The sequence goes on along the minus strand of CANTUT010000742.1, from coordinate 444,072 downwards.
ATGAGAGACAAATATATGGATATGCTAGAATTACTTAAGGAAACTATCGAGAAGGTACCCTTGATGAAAGATCTTCTAAAAATAGCTTTTAGTGGATAAAAGAGCTATACGAACCCTAAAAGGAAGGATGTACACTTTACCAAGGGAGATCGCATTTGCTTGAAAGTCTCTCTAATAAGAGGTGGTATGAGATTTGGTAAGAAAGAAAAGTTATCGCCTTACTTTATTGGTCCTTTTGAAGTCTTGGATAAGGTTGGAGAAGTGTCTTATAGACTTGCCTTACCCCTAACTATAGCTCATATACATCTTGTGTTTCACTTCTCTAATTTAAAGAAGTATGTGTCAGATCCATCTCATGTTTATGTTATATGAGCAGCTCTCTTATGAGGAATCACTAATAGCCACAGTGGATCAACAAGTGAAGGGGTTAAGAAACAAGGAGATAACCATTATTAAGGTCTAATGGCAAAATCACGGGGCATATGAGTGCACTTGGGAAGCCAAGGAGCAAATGAGGTAGAAGCATCCTCAACTTTTCAAGAGCAATTAGGTAAGTATTTAAATTTAAGGATGAATTTATTTTAAGGGGGGGAGAATGTAACAACCCACACCTATCCTAGGAATTTTCGTGACAATTCGCTTGACTTAGAATTATTAAGGTTAAGTGTGTGCTTTTATAAGAATTTATATGCTATGTGAGTAATGAGTATGTGGCATGTTAAATTAATTTTAATATGCATAATATGAGTTATTATTATGAAATAAATGATTTACATGAAGTGTCTTAGCATAAAATAATTTATTTTTCATAAAATGAATTTTCATGCTGTGAGGCCTCACCTGAGCACCGGTCCGATCCGCCAAGGAATCAAAATGCTCTTTGAGAGAAACTCCATGATTGGAACTCGCTGTGAGTTTGGAAAATTGATTTTTGTAAGTTGAAGTTGAAAAGTGAGTCACCACTTTAATTTATTTATTTTAATTGGGAAAATTAAAAAAAAACCCAAATTGATTGACTCCAAAAAATGATTTGATTTATCCCAATGGAAAATGCACCAATTTGCAAGTGACCAAGGAGGGCTCGGAGATCAGGTTTTGGTAATTACACAAATAAGAAAATATATTTTTCTTTAGTTTGGCTATAATTGCAAAATAACTCTTAAAAAAGGAATTCTTATGTATGCATGAACAGGAATATAATGATGAATGAAACATATATATATATGATGAGATGGAATGACAATTGTAAATAAGCAAGCAAAATAGATATTACTTAATTATTACAAAATCAAAACAATTGAAACAAAGAGGATCTTTCCTCTAGCCCTTATGGGTACTAGGAAAAGCACACATTCCTCAACTAAGCTAATATAAGATTATAAAAAGGTTAATATAAATAAATCCAAATAAAAGAGAAACAGATATTAATAAAAGAGATTTTGGAGTTGATGCCCTTCAGAATAGCAACCTACATATCCCATCGAATAGGAATCAAACCCCACGCAATTCTCCCTTTTTGCGAAGGAGGGGTTATAGAAAAAAAGTATGGTTTGCTTATTAATTTAATTCTGATTCTTAAATTAATAAATTTTAGATCTTTCTAGTTTTAGATCCAAATATAATTCTAGATCTGAATTTAGAATTTTAAGAAATGGAAAAGGGATTATACCTTTGCTTTCCTTGATTTTCGGACGAATGGAACGAGCCTTGCTCTGGATCTCAACTCCACCTTGAATTCAAAAGACTTGGAATATGAATCTAAAAGCAACAAGAAGATTGGTATTTGAGAGAATTTTTGCCTTCAAATTCCCCAAATGAGCTAGAAGGAGGCTCTATTTATAGAGCTAGTGAAGGGGGTGCCGACGGTACGGACGGCAGCGTCAGCATGTCATTGGCATATGGGTGGCACCGGCGACATGCCAGGCATCAACGTGTCACCTTTCTGCCGGCACAAGATTCGTGCTTCTTAAGGCGGCACGGATGGCATGCCGCCCAGAGCGGCGACATGCCTCTCGTGCGCTATCCGGCTGGTTCGACCTATTTTCTGCTTTTTCGTCTATTTCGGGTCCGTTTCAGTTTCGATTGGAGCTCGATTTGATCCTGTGGATTCATGAATGAAAAGCAGTCGACTGGAGGTGAGAGATTTAGGAAATTTATTTTTCAATGGGACCGTCGTATGCATAGTGCACTATTCTTAGTAGATGTCAAGCTACAGCCGAATCATAAAGGTGCAAATTTGAGGGTTTACACATGCAAAAAAGTGATTTTTAAGTATAAATAATTTTATGAGCATTTTCAAAATATTTTTAAATAAATGTTTTAGGGGAAATTTTAATAAAAATAATAAGAAAAATATTTTTTTTTAATTACTTATAATCAGCGCCAAAATTAATAAAAAAATCCAAATACCCAAAAGCTCACTACACTAAAACACTCCTAACCTAGCTCATTAAGGATAATCTTAGTTGCCCAAAACCCTACATTTAAATATTAAAATTTGGCTAGCCCTTGAATTCCAGCAGCCACACTCTATTATTTCATTATTTTGGCAGAAAAATTCTTCCAAAATTATTCTCCCTACCGAAATTCACAAAACACCTTCAACTTTGTGATTTCTTTACCGAATTCGTAAGTTTTTCATTCGTTTGAAATTCTTAATTAATTTCTATGAAATAAATTATGAGAAAATTATTTGAACTAGGTATTTATTGATTTCTACATATTCAATTCAGTTGGGGTGAGTTTTGAATGAGAAATTAATTTCTCTACCAAAAACACCAACCTCTCTACCCGATTTCTCCAAAGGTGAATCCTAGAACTCAAAATTGAAAATTTCACACATAAACTCAATAAAGGGGGGATGGGGGGGGGGGAGAGGGGGCAATCTCTACATTATTGCATTCTAAACTAATTTTTAATGTGTTTAGATGAAAAATATTGAATTAAATCATATTTCTGCATATTACTGTAATGACCGAAAAGTACCAAAAACAAAAAAATGCATGGTTTTGCATCCTAAAACCAAAAATTGGAATTTTCATGTATATATTGCACCTATTATTGTTGATTCATATGAATTAATGTTTTAAAATGATTTTTTTTATGTTTACATGAAAAATCTTGGTTAAAGCCATAATTCTACATATTATTGTAATAGATAGAAAGTGCAGAAAATAAGAAAATTCAAGTTTTCTCCTTGATGATGTGTTCTGCCTACATTGGGATTTTTATGCTAATGTCTATAATTTTTATGTGATGTATTTTGATGATTATTGACATGTATGTATGAATAATAAATGGTTAAATTGTATGTTGGTTGAAGCAATGACTATAGACAAGGTTAGAGGCAATTTGGTATACTTAACGTATCTAAACCTTATATTGTGATTAATATGTAAATGTGATTGGATAATATAGAAGTAGGTTGTATAATGACTTGATAATGAATTAATGATCTTGAATTGAGGAAGAGATTGATTGAATGAATTGGTTATAAGAGATAAGCATGACACTTGAAAGGTTATTTGTTAAGTTGACATATATGAAAGTGTTAAGTGCACTAAGATGATTGTTAAAGTGAATTGATATTGAGATAATTATATTGTGTTGACTTAGAAAGGTATTGACATGAATTATAACATATTTTCATATGGGTCTATAAAGGCTAAGTGTATAAGACTTTTAAAGTCAACATGTTATGAGCAAATGATGAGTGCACTTCTATGTGCAACTCTAAGTGTATGTGAATATTATATGTGCATGTGATAGTTATGAGATAGGATAGCATAATGATTAAATAAATACTAAGTATTGAATTAAATATTATGGTAGAGCTTAAGAAGTTTTAGAGGTTCAAGGGCAATGAGTATTAGGAGCAAATGAGCCACTAGGTGAGTAAACATTATATTATTATTACAAGTACAAGCTATCATACTATGTGAACCCTTGATATTCTTGAAATCCAAGTTCTTCTCTACTTTCAAAATGAAACTCTATGATTTCTTTGTTAAGCTTGGTTTGCCAAAGGATAATTGGTCTAAAAACTATTTTTGTTTATGCAATGATAATTCCTTTGTGATTGTTGCCCTAATTTATATTCTTTTTAGAACTACACCATTATTGTATCTTTTGTTCAAAAAGTTAAATTGTTATTGCTATTGTGATACATGTTATTATTACCTTAAATGTTATTATTATATATAATTGCCATTAGCTCTAGCTATGGTACCTTTAACCTTTTATGCAAAAGTCCTCATGCCGATGCGGGTAATCATCGGAACATGGTCTTAACCCAATGGATAGGGGTAGTGTATCCACCTCAGCTAGAAGGGTTAGTTCTGGCCATGGGGCCTAATTAGCTTCACACCTTTCAATGTGATAGGAGTTGGAATTTGGTTTAATGCCACCTCTAATCTATGTGTTCGAGTGATTAGGGCAACAACCTTCACTCTCTATGTGTTATAAATGTGATTTCTGCAAACTTGCTAAATTGAAAACCCTGCTAAATTACAAACTTGATTCATGAATTGTAATCATGAACTATGTATATAAGCTATGAGTTTCCTTTTTAAAGAAATATATGTTAATGTATGTGCTATATTGTTCACTTATTAAGATCATCTATCTCACCCATCTTTCCTTGTGTGGTTCCAAGTGAGCTATATGAAGCGGAAAGGTGATGGCTCAAGCATCCTACCTCACTTGGGAAATTCCTTGTCCAAGTCTTTAATAATACTATGCTTTGAAGGGTTGTCATTAGATGCTCTAGGAGTATTTATTTTTTATGTTTATTTTGAGATATTATTTATTAAGGTTTCAACATGATTATAAATATTACTTTCTTATGGATTGTATGTGAAGTATCTAATTATTGTCTTCCGCAACTAAAGGTTTTCATATAAATATTTTAAATGAGTTATTGTATAAGGTTTGGTATGATCCTAGGCAGGAGTTGTATAAGCATAAGTGGGTTCTACGGCTATAGGTGACCTTATGTCTCCCCGTGTTTTAGGACCGTCATGTCTCTAAAGTTGGGATGTGATAGCTATGCAAAAGAGGCCAATAGTAAAAGAGTTGAAGGAGATGTTTAATGAAGGTTTACGATTGGAAGTAGATGGATCATAAGTATTATTGGCTTACTTCCAATTAAGGCCTAAACATCTTGACGAGATATAGACATCGCAAAACCAAGACCCCTAGTTAATGAAAATCTTTGAGAATATAAAGAAGGGACAAGCCCTAAAGTTTTGAATAGAAGAAGGTGTTCTGAAGTGTGGAGATCGATTATATGTACCTAATGTAAAGGACTTGAGGAAAAGAATTTTGAAAGAAGCACACCAAACTTCATATAGCGTACACTCAGGTGCTACTAAAATGTATCACGATGTAAGGAGTACTTATTGGTGGCCTGGAATAAAGAAAGATGTGGTGAATTTTGTAGCTTCATGTCTCAATTGTCAACAAGTGAAATTTTAACACCAAAGGCCATCTGGATTACTTCAGGAGATAAGATTACCAAAGTAGAAATAAGAACATATCACTATGGATTTCTTAGTGGGTCTGCCCAAGACAGTGAAAGGTATGCTCAATATGGGTTATAGTGGATTGGCTGACAAAATTTGCACACTTTATTCAAGCAAAGACTACATATTTAGCAGCCTAATATGCATGGATATACATCAATGAAATTGTAAGATTGCATAGGATTCCATTTTCCATTATATAGGGTTCCATTGTCCATTATCTCGGATAGAGGGACTCAATTTACATCGAGGTTTTGGCAAAAATTGCAAGAAGCTTTGGGTGCATAGCTTGACTTTAACACAGCCTTCCACCCACAAATGGAAAGGCAATATGAGAGAACAATACAGACATTAGAGGATATGCTTCGTATGTGCATTATGAATTTTAGAGGAAGTTGGGATAAACATCTCCCACTTATTGAATTTACATGTAACAATAGTTACCATTCCTCTATAGGAATAGCACCATACGAGGTATTGTATGGCAGAAAATGCCGATCTCTAATTTATTAAACTGAAATGGGTGAAAAGTATTTGGAAGCTTCAGATATGATTAAAGAAGCCACTGAAAGGTGAGGATAATTCAAGAAAGATTAAAGACTACTTTTAGTCGCTAGAAGAGTTATGCCAATCCTAAAAGGAAGGATGTCCATTTCATGGTCAGTGATCATGTCTTTTTGAAAGTCTCCCTATGAAAGGAGTGATGAGATTTGGCAAAAAGGGAAAACTATCCCGACGATTCATTAGACCTTTCCAGATTCTTAATAGGATTAGAGAAGTCTCATACAGGTTAGCATTGCCTCCAACAATGGAACATGTGCATCCAGTTTTCCATGTGTCGATGTTAAAGAAGTACATTCTCAACCCATCACATGTATTGCAACCACAATTAATCGAGATCAACCAAGACCTTAACTATGAGGAGGTTCTGATCGTAATACTAGATCGACAAGTGAAGATGCTTTGAAACAAGGAGATACCAATGGTCAAAGTTCAATGGCATAACCATAATGTAGAAGAATGTACATAGGAAAGCCAAGATGAAATGCTTTGGAAGTATCCACAATTGTTTAATCAGTAACAGGTAAGTTCTTTTAAAAATTCAAGGATGAATTATTTTTTAATGGGGTAGAATGTACTACCCAAGTCTTTCATAATCTTATTCTAGTTGCTAATAAAGAATGTCAGTAATAAAGAAACTAATAATGATGCTAAAAGACTAGATCTTCAAATGTTAGTGTAGTATAGAAATGAAAGAAATCAGCTAGAAAACCTGTGATACTCTTTGAATTATTTGCCTAGTACATGATCTTATTATGACTAATTGTGCTTTAATATTTTAAATAGAGTTTATATGATAGCTAATGATGTATGCAAAGAAGTTAGATATAACAACTCACACCCACCCCAGGAGTTTCGTGACAACTTACTTGATATTAGAGCTATTATGACAAAATGTGTGCTTTTATGAAAATTCATTGTTATGTGATTGATGAGTAAATGACATATTAGATTAGTTCCATTATGCATACTATGAATTATTATTATTATAAAATAAATGATTTATATAAAGTGCATAAGCATAAAATGATTTATTGCATACAAAGTGAATTTTCATGCATAAAATGATTTTTAAGCATAAAATAGTTTTTATAAGCATTTTTAAAATGTTTTTAAATAAATATTTTTTGGGGAAATTTTAATGAAAATAATAAGAGAAATATTTTATTTTTAATTACGTATAATCAGCCTATAAATAAAATTAAAAGGCCTAACTCACCAAAGCCCAACACACCAAAACACTCACAACCTAGCTTATCAATGGCAAACTTGTAATGTTGCCAAAACCCTAAATATATAAGCCAAGGTTTGGCCAACCCTATTGTGATAGCCACCATTCTATTATCCTTTAGAATTTTTATAGAAAATGTAACAACCCACACCTACCCTAGAAATTTTCGTGATAATTTCCTTGATTTAAAACTGTTATGGTTAAGTGTGTGCTTTTGTAAAAATTAGTAATCTAAATGATTGATGAGCTTGTGGGATATTAAATTAATTTTAATATGCATAGTATGAGTTGATATTGTGAAATAAATGATTTATATGAAGTGCACTTGCATAAAAGAATTTATTTTAAATAAAATAAATTTTTATGCATAAAGACAATTTTTAAGCATAAAATGTTTTATGAGTATTTTAAAATAATTTTTAAAATAAATATTTTGGGGGAAATATTACAGAAATAATAAGAAAAATAATTTTTTTATTTTTAATTATAAGCAGCCCAAAATTTAAATAAAAAGCTCAAATACCCAAAAGCCCACTACACTAAAATCCTCCTAATCTAGTTCATTAAGGGTATTAGTGGAAATTGCACCCAAACCCTAATAAATATTGTAAAATTTTGCTAGCCTAGTTCTTCCAGCAGCCACCACTTTAGTCTTTTGTATCTTGGCAGAAAAATTCTCTCAAAATATTTCTCTCAACCGAAATTAAGAAAACACCTTTCCGTTTTGCGATTTCTTAACTGTAATCATAAGTTTTTCTTCTCTTTCAATTTCTAAACTTATTTCTATGAAATAAATTATTGAAAAATTATTTTGAACTGATTGATTACTTATTTTTATAGATTTAATTCTGTTTGGGTGAGTTTTTGGGAGAGAAAATTAATTTTCTACCGAAAACACAATTCTTTCCATAAGATTTCTCCAAAGGTGAATTCTATAACTTAATACCACAATTTTTATGCATAAACATCACTAGAGGGGGGTGATTTGTGCATTATTGTTTTCTAAACTGATTTTTGATTTTTTTGGATGAAAAATATTGGATTAAATATTATTTATGCATATTTTTGTGATGACTGGAAAGCTTCAGAAAATAAAGGAATTCAAGGTTTTTGTGCTAGAACTTAGAAGTTGGAAAATTCTATTATTAAATTGATATGTGGCTGCCAATTTGTGTGAGAAAGCATTCTAATATGATATTTCTTCTATTTAGATGAAAAATAATGATTTGAATTATGTGTCTGTATATTGCTGTAATGAATGAAAAGTGCGAAAAGCGCGAAAACTCATGATTTTTCACCTAAACCTTAAAACTTAGAATTTTTTTTGTATAAATATCATATATGGCTGCCAAATCATCTAAATTGATATTTTATAAGGTTGAATGAAAAATAATGGTTTAAACAACCTATTTACATATTTCTAAAATGACCAAAAAATACTGAAAATAAGAAAACTCATGGTTTTGTATCCTATAACCCAAAAGTTGAATTTTTATATATGAACAATACTAAGTGTGGCCAATTCACATGAATTAATACTGAAAAATGATTTTTGTTGTGTTTACATAAAAAATCTTAGTTCAAAATGTTTTTACAAATTTCTGAAATAGACGGAAAGTGTGAAAAGAAAGAGAACTTAATTTTTCCTTTGGTGATGCATTCGGCCTATATTAATATTTTTGTCCCAATATTTATAATTTTTATGTGATGTGTTTTGATGATTATTGACATGTATTCATGTATAATAATTGATAAAATTTTATGTTAGTTGAAGGTATGATCCTAGATAAGCTTAAAGGCATTTTGGTATACTTAAGGTATACTTAAGGTATCTTAACCTTATATTGTGATTAGAATGCAAATGTGACTGGGAAATTTGGAACTAAATGTTATGGTGACTTGATGATGAACACATGGTTATGAGTTGATGAAGTGACAATTGAATAAAAAGGATTATAAGAGTCAAGCATGCACTTGAAAGGTTAATTGTTAAGTTGACATGTATGGAAGTGTAAAGTGTATTAAGATGATTATTAATGTGAATTGATATTGAGGTAATAATATGGTGATGACTTTAGAAAGGTATTAACATGATTGTAATGTATTTTTATGTGAGCCTACGATGCCTAAGTATGCAAGACTTTTAAGGTCAACTTGTTACGTGCAAGTGATGAGTACACCTATATGTGAACTCTAATTGTATGTGTATGCTATATGTGTATGGGGTAGTTATGGGATAGGAGCATCATAAGTAAATAAATACTAAGTATTAAACTAAATATTATGTTAGAGTTTGAGGAACTTTAGAAGTGCAAAGGGACTACGTATACTAGGAGCAAAGGAACCCCAAGGTGAGTAAACATCATATTCATTCTACAAGTATGAGTAAATGCCATGTTCATGTTATAAGTGTGAACAACATTATGTTGTGTTATAAGAATGTGATATATTGTTATGTAAGCCTTTATGATCTTTGAAACCCAAGTTCCTTTCATCCTAAAATTTAATTAAGTGTTTCTTTATAAAGCTTGGGTTGCCAAAGGACATTTGGTCCAAAACTATTTTGTTTATCCAATGAGAATTTCTCGTGACTATCACCCTAACTTATATTCTTTGTGGAACTATACTATCATTGTATATTTTGTTCGAAAGTTAAACCACTATTGTTATTGGGATACATGTTATTATTGCCTTATGTAATATTGTTAATTGTGATTACTATTAGCTCTAGCTATGGTACCTTTAACCCTTTATGTAGAATCCTCATGTCGATGCGGGTAATCATCAGAACCTGTGCACATGATCTTAACCCGATGGATAAGGGTAGTGTATCCACCTCAGCTAGAAAGGGGTGGTTATAGCCGTAGAGCCTAATCAACTTCATGCTTTATAAGTGATAGGAGTTGGAATTTGGTATAAGGCCACCTCTTCTTAATAAGTTCAAGTGATAGAGTAATAGCCTTCACTCACTATAAGTTATAAGTGTGATTTTTGCAAACTTGCCAAATTGAACCCTTGCTAAATTGTAACTTGATTTATGAATTATAAATCATGAACTATGTGTATAAGCTATGTGTTTCCTTTTCAAAGGAATATGTGATAATGAATGTGCTTTATTGTTTACTCATTGAGATCATCTATCTCACCCCTTTTTCCTTGTGTGGTTCCAAGTGAGCAAATGTGAGGAGGCAAGGTGTTGGCTCAAGCATTCTACTTTGCTTAGAGGATTCCTTGTCCAAGTTATCAATAATACTATTTTATAAAGTCTTGTCATTAGATGCTCCAGGAATGTTGATTGATACTCATTTGAGATATATTATTTTCCTTATGGATTTTATGTGTAATGTTTACTTATAGACTTCCACAATTAAAGGTATTCATCTTAATATTTTAAATGAGTTATTTTAAGAGGGTTGGTATGATCCTAGGCATGATTTGTTTGTGTAAGTGGGTTCCATGGCATGGGTGATCTTATGTCTCCCCATGTTCTAGGACCATCATATCTCTAAGGTTGGGATGTGATAGAAAAATTCTCTCAAAAATATTCTCTCAACTAAAATTCACAAGGTATCTTCAAACTTTGGGATTTTGTGATCGTTTCATATGTTTTTCATTTCTTTCAATCTACTATTTGATTTTTATAAAACTAACTATAAGAAATCTATTTGGAATTGTATATTTACTATTTTATTGCTGTTAAATTCAACCTAGGTGCATAATTTGAAGGAGAAACTAATTTTCAATGGTAAACACAACTCTTTCTTTGCACATCCATCAAAGGTGAACCCTAAAACTCAATGTTGGAATTTTCATGCAATTATACATGGGGGCACTGCCAATTTTCTTATTGTTGTGTTTTAAATTGTTTTTTCTTGTATTTAGATGAAAAATAGTGATTTAAATCATATTTCTATATATTACTGTGATGAATGAAAAGTGCAAAAAGCAAGAAAAATCCATATTTTACCTTGATTGTATGATTCAGCCTACATCAGGATTTTGATCCCAACATCTATAATTTTTGTAGGATGTATTTTAATGATTGTTGACATATGTACGTGAGTGATAAGTGATTTAATTGCATGTTGGTTAAAGGAATAACTCTAGACAAAGCCTAAAGACAATTTAGGCTACCTAAGGGTTAACCCTATTACCATGTTTGATTAATATGTGCATTGGATTAAGTGGCATGTGAATTAGGCCTTATGACATGATAATTGTGGATTAATAATCTTAAATTAACTATGAGATGGATGGTATGATTTGGTCAAAAGAGATAAGATACTTTTAAGGTTAGATGTTAAGTTAATATATATAGAAAATGTTAAGTGTACTAAGTTGAATGTTAAATTGAATTGATATTAAGATCATGATATATGGTGTTTGACTTTAAAAAAGTCATAGTATGAGTATAATGTGATTTCATGTGAGCCTATGAAGGCAAAGTATGCAAGACTTTAAAAGTCAATATGTTATGCGCAAGTGATGAGTGCATTTCTAAGTGTAAATCTAAGTATATGTAAATGATATATGTGCATGGGGTAGTTATGGGATAGGATTGCATGATTTTAAGCAAATACTAAGTATTGAATTATAATGTTATATTAGAGCTTGAAGTGTTTTAGAAGTTTAAGGACTACAACAATTGGGAGCTAAGGAACCACACGTTGAGTAAACATTATGTTTATGTTACAAGTACAAGCTATCATGTTATATGAACCTTTTAGATTTTTGAAACCCAAGTTCCTTTCTATTCTTTATTATAACTATATGATTTATTTTTTAAGCTTGATTTTTCAATAGACAAGTGGTGCGAAACCATTTTGATTATTCTATGATAAGAAAGAACCTGTGTGATTATTGCCTTACCTGTATTCTTTCTGTAACCACACTATTATTTATCTTTTGTTGAATAAGTTAAATTTCTATTGCTATTGTGCTATATGTTATTGCTTTCTTAAGTGCTATTGTTACAAGTGATTACTATTAGCTTTAGCTATAGTGCCCATGAACCTTTTATGCAAAAATCCTCATGCCGATGCAGGTAATCATCAAAACCTATACATATGGTCTTAACCTGATGGATAGGGGCATAATATCTACGCCAGCTAGAAGAGGTGGTTCTAGCTATAGAGCCTAATTAGTTTCATGCTTTTCTATGTGATAGGAGTTAGAATTTGGCTTGAGGCCACCTCTCCTTAGTTAATGTGAGTGAATTGAGCAGGGTCTTCACTCACGAGTGAATTGAGCAGGGTCTTCACTCACGAGTGAATTGAGCAGGGTCTTCACTCACGTGTGAATTGAGCAGGGTCTTCACTCATGAGTAATAAGTGTGATTTCTGTAACCTTGTTAAATTGCAAACTATAAGTCATGAATTACAAATCATGATCTATGAGTTATAAGATATGAGCCCTTTCTAGGGATATGTGTTATTATATAAGTTATATGTTTGCTCATTGTGATCATCTATCTCACCCCTTTTCTCTGTGTGGTTCCAGGTGACCATTATGAGGAGACAAGGGGATGGCTCAAGCAATCTACTCCACTTAGGAGATTTCCTTGTCCCAAGTTTTTAACATGCTGTCATATGAGGAGTCTTTTTAGATCCTTCGAGAGTTTCATTTTTGGAATATCATTTAATTGATAATTTATTTGGAGTCTTAAATATTCTTTTCATATGGATTGTATTTAAATGTATTTTTAAACTATGCTTCTGCTAGTTAAAGTTTTCCTTATTATTAGAGAATTAAGTTAATGCATGAGATTTTGGTATGATCCTAAGCAATGTTATTGTATGTATGAGTAGGTTCTATAAGCACGGGTGACCTTATATCTCCCTATGTTCTAGGATTGTCATATCTCCAAAATTGGAATATGATAAAGATGGTATCAGAGCTATAGTTTTCAAGTCTAGTTTAGACTTGTCTATTTATTTAGTTGATTAAGTATAATCCTGGAGCATAGGAATTTTCCTGTCATGTCACTTGTAGTCTATCGCTAGTATAGTTCTGCGAATTCTTAATACTATAATACTCCTTGTTATTATTTGTGTGCCTTATGATTCTTTTATCACATGACTAAGAAGATCACCCCTGCTAGAGGACCCTGACCTAAAGCACCCTATGTGACGTGTAAGAAGACCTGGCCAGCGATGTTTGAAAAGGTCATGCTTATGATCCACCTACAAAAAAAGAAGACTCCTGATGAGGAGGACCCTATAGAGTGTCTAGGCTATAATTGGATTCAAAGTAAGATGTAGAGGTTCAAAAAACATTGCTCGGACCTGATGAAGGATAATCAACATCTGAGGTCCCTGGTGGATGCTATGAGAGACGACTTGGAATAGATTAAGGCTAGAGATGTGGAACAGATGGGAGACTATACACTTGATGTTCGCCCTGATGAAGGGCATAGTTGAAACTCAAGCTAGTAGTTGATAACTATTTGCCTAGGGGAATAAGACTCCTGCGATGTCAATGATGTTATTTGATTACTTAATGACTTAGTGTGGATTGATTCTTTTTGCCTATGATGTGATTCAATCTTACATGATAGGAGAACTCTTTATGTTATAAGATATATGTTACATGATTACGATATATGATATATGTTATGTGATATGTGATATGTGCCTTGTGATGTGATATGATAAGTACTTGCCATAAATGCATCATAAATATGATAGCTACTAGCGTGGTGACATAGGTTAGAAGGGAATTAGCACTAAATTCTTTATCATTATAGCATAATGCCTCCTAAAAAGAAGGTCTGCATAACTGCCCAACTCATTAGGGCTTGTAAGGATGCAATATCAAATACTGCTTCGAATGCTACCTCCACACCGATGAGATCAAGGGAAAGGTCAAACTCAAGGGTGTCGACCATAGGCTTTAGTGAGCAAGCCTCCTCATAAGAAGTGCAAGTTATGCACGAGGAAATGAGGGCTTAGGCAAGAAATTGGATGAGTTGCAAGCTCAAGGCTGGAAGTGCCGCCAATATAAGAAAGGAATGGAGTTCCGCCTCCTGCGATAGTGGTGCCTGTACGGAGGGAAAGAAAGTGACTACTAGATGAAGGGATGATTGTCTTAGAATTCAAGAAGCTACAACCATCTACTTTCTGCAGTGAGGAGAGTGATGACCATCATGAATTTTTGGATGAGATGAACAAGTTGGTCAGTCAGCTGTCATGCCATGATACTCGGGTAATTGAGTTGGTAGGATTCCAACTCAAGAAGGAGGCATGGTATTGGTACCAAAGGAATGTTGAAGAACAAATATATGGAGTAGACCCACCTACGTGGGCATAGTTTAAGCAAGAAATGATGGATCAATTCTCGCCTGAAGGTGAAAGGCAAGATAGGGTGTTGTAGTTTGAGCAGCTAAAGTAGAAACCTAGGATGTTGGTGTTGGAATATGCTAAGGAGTTTAATCAACTTAGCAGGTTTGCTATCAACATCATCCTTACCAAAGCTAGCCATATCAACTGCTATTTAAGAGGACTAGTTACACCTCTATTCAACTCACTGGCAGCAATTCAATTCTCAACCTTGGCCAAGCTAATATATAAGGCTGAAATAATAGAAAAGAGGCATAAGGCCAAAAGAGCAGAATGAGCTAAACGTGAACAAAAGGGTAAGCATAAGAATAAGGTTCATAGAGGCCAGCATAGAGAAGGAAGCAGAGGACTAGGAAAGGAATGTTCACCAATAACTTGTGGCCATTGTGGCATGAAACATTTTGGAGTTTGCCAGAAGGTCTTTGGCGCATGTTGGAGGTGCAGACAAATGGGTCACTTCATCAAGGACTGCCCTCAGACAAGGAACTCAGGAAATGTGGCCTCAACATCAAGGGTAAAGAACTGAGAATAAGAGACACAATTGAGACTCTAGCTAGTAGTTGGTAATTGTTAGCCTAGTGGCATAGGACTTATATGATATGAATGATCTTATATAGCTACTGGGCTATTTGGCTTGGGTTTGATCTTCTATTGCTTAGCAGATGATTGACTTTTAAAATGATAGGAGATCTTATTATGCTATAGGTTATGTGTTACGTGATTAGGATACATGATACATGCCATGATATATGATATATGCTAGGTGATATTAAAGGAATGATGGAGCTAAATGCAGAGGAAGGGAGGTGGTAGGGTGAAATTTCAAATATTTTAAAAATTCACTTCACCCATTTTGGTCCAAAATTCATTCAAAAAATTAATTAATTTGTGTGTAAAACACATATGCATATAAAGAAGAAGGAAGAGTAATCAAATTACCTCTTATAGGTTCCTTCTTTCTTTATCAAAAAGCCTCCCAAGTGTGAAGTCTCTAGATCATCCACCTCCAAGTTTTCTTTTGATTTCTTTGGTGTTCTTGAATCCTCCCTTGGTTGCCCAATTTGATTTAAGATTTCCCTCAAAAATCTTTAGGAAGTTTAAGGTTTCTCTTTGGTTTGTTTTGGACTAAACACATTTTTTAATTTGCAAGCATTTGTTCTTTCATAAAGAACAAAGAAGAGAATTGAAGATTAAAATAAAATTGAAGAAACATGTTCTTGCTTTTCTTTCTCTCTCAACTTCTCTCTTTAAGAATGCTTCAAATCTAAAAATGATGTCCAAAAATTTATGAAGAAAAATAAATATAAACCCCTTTATACTCATTTCCTTCAAGATGTAACTCTTAAGTCTTCTCAAAGACTTAATTACCCTTTTAGCTCTTCATTTCGGGGAAGGGCAAAGTTGACTTTGATTCCTCAAATGGTGAAATGACCATTATATCCTTTAAAGGTAAAATTGACATTTTCACTAGCCAAAAGATGTACTTATAATTTTAAACTTGGTAAAAAATTCTCTAACCCCCTAAACCCATTACATGGGCTCATGAATAGTCAATTTTCTCTAACCCTTAAATTGCCTCTTTTCCATGTCACATATGGGCTTAGGCCACATCTCATGTGTTAAGAGTTTTTACTAAGCTTTAATTATATCTTTGATTTAGTCCAAAACATTTTTCAATTTAATCTTTCTCATTTGCATCATATACAAATTAAGATTTAATTGAATAAAAACCTTCATAGATTAAATATCAGGACATACTAGGGTCCTTATAAATTTAATTACATGTTTAATCATTTTACCACTAATCAATTAATTAAATACTTTAGTTAATTATTATGGTAAACCTTTTACACTTGGAAGGTGATCACTATTAGGTGTGTGACTTTCTAGGTTCATGTCTAATTAGCAATGGGAATGAGAAAACATTTTTCTCTACTAATGTGAAATCCCCACTTCACACTTAGTCCCATAAGTCATGAGTGACAGCTAGCATTCCATGTCACGACTACCTAATTAGAAATGAATATTTATAGTTGATAACTTTAAACATCACATGGACCATCGATCATAAATCATCATTCACTAGAATCCCTTCGTTAAAGATCCCAATCTTGGATAGGGTAATGGTTTATATCAAACCATAATGTGCCTAGATTCTATGTCCTTATCTCAATTCTAATTCTTGATAAGATTAGATTCCTACTAGAAATTCTTTCTAGTGAATCTGTCTGTCCTGGCCAGAAGCTGTAGTTATCAAGAATAACTAGATAGCATAAGATTTAACCTCGTTTACTCAAGGTAATGAATTCTATCTTGTCGATCACATACCTCCATACATAACAAATTAGAACCATCATATGCCATATATCCATACATGAATAACACGTCTATGTAAGTAGTAATAAATTCTAATTTCTAATATATAACTTCTAATATATAAGATATAGTATCCTTCAAGTTAAAGGATTGTATGCACTATTATGACCTATATGATAAATAATTGACAAGTAGTAAAACCCCATATTATTATTATCTAATGTCATAGTTTGACTATTCATCCTATGAATATCCACATGTTTGTATTGACATCACATGTCATGTAGCATGAGACTCACTGCCTCTATAATCATCTGTATCACATACTGATTAGAGAAAACAAATAGAGGTGATGGTCTTTCGAAATTAATGATGCCCAATCATTAATCCTATGGCCATGAACGTATTTAAAATATTTGTACAAGAGTGATCTGTCTCCCATATTCTCAATACTTAAGAATAGATCCTCTTACAAATACTTAAGGACTATATTCAATAATATGAAACCCTTTTCAAATTATGAATATATTATCATGCCATTGGGAATTAAAATCTACTATTACATAACTATTGTATGGCTCCTAGGGCACATACTACTATTAGATATGTGTCCTATGATGTGATATTATATGATGAGTGCTCATGCTAAATGCATGCTAAGTATGATAATTTGATACTGGGGTTAAGTGGATTAGAAAGAGAAGTTGACTAAGTTTTGATCTAATTTAGATTAATGATTGATAGATATAATGTTATGATATATGAAATGCTTACATGTTACAATGGTTTGATTTATGAATTATATGGAGTTATTAAATGATAATTGTGTTGATACCATAAGAAAAGAAATGATATTTAGTAATGATCAGTAGGAGAATGAAACAAATTAGTTACATTATATATACATAAGTATACGATATGAAGTAAGTCAAGTATATTAAGGAATATTTGGCTTAGATGCTACCATATAGACTAGAACAATAAGAAAGCTAGGGATTTCTCTGTCACTTATGTACATATCAAGTATAGTCAAAAGAAGAATATTAATCTAGTGTGATTTAAAAGAAGAAGGTATTATTCCCATTCAAACTCTAGTGGAAGATGCTTGATAGATTCTGGTGCTATGCACTCATTTGTGTCTCTGTGTTTTGCTAAGTGTTTGCGTAGAGATAACAAATTAATAAATGAACCATTAGTAGTGTCTACTCCTTTAAGAGAGATGATGGAAGTAAATATGTGTTTAAGGACTGTGAGGTAGATATTGATGGACAGAAATTTCCTATGGAGTTGTTAGAACTTGTAGTATTAGAATTTGATGTGATCTTAGGAATGGATTGGCTATAAGAGTATGGAGCTTGTATTGATTATAGAGAAAAGCAACTGGAATTTCAAACAAAGGATGGGGAGAAATTTGTGTATCAAGGAGATACCTATGATTAAGGTCCACTAGCGTAATCATAGGATGGATCAGTGTACCTAAGAAGCTGCCAATTTTTTTTTTGCAAGAACTATAAGTAAGTATATAAACTCAAAGATGAATTTCTTTTAAGGGGGCAGAATGTAACAACCCACACCCACCCTAGGAGTTTCGTGACAACTTACTTGTAATTAAAGCTATTAAGGCAAAATGTGTACTTTTATGAAAATTCATGTGTTATGTGATTGATGAATAAATGACATGTTAGATTAGTTCCAATATGCATAATATAAATTATTATTATGAAATAAGCAATTTATAGGAAGTGCATAAGCTTAAAATGATTTATTGCATACAAAGTGAATTTTCATGCACAAAGTAATTTTTAATCATAAAATAGTTTTTATGAGCATTTTTAAATAAATATTTTAGGGAAAATTTTAATGAAAATAATAAGGAAAAAATTTTATTTTTAATTACCTACAATCAGTCTATAATTAAAATTAAAAGGCCCAACTCACCAAAGCTCAACACACCAAAGCACTCATAATCTAGCTCACTAATGACAAACTTGTAATTTTGCCAAAACCTAAATATATAAGCCAAAATTCGGCCAGCCTGTTGTGATAGCCACCATTCTGTTATTCTTTAGAATTTTTAAAGAAAAATTCACTCAAAAATATTCTCTCAACCGAAATTCACAAGGTACCTTCAAACCTTGCAATTTTGTGATTGTTTTCGTAAGTTTTTCGCTTCTTTCAATCTACTATTTGATTTTTATAAAACTTACCATGAGAAATCTATTTGCAGCTATATATTTAATTTTTATATTGATGTTAAATTCAGCGTAGGTGAATTATTTGAAGGAGAAATCAATTTTGAACCATAAACACAACCCTTTCTTTATGCAATTATACATGGGGGCATTGCTGATTTGTTTATTATTGTGTTCTAAATTGATTTTTTTTTTTTGTGTTTAGATGAAAAATAATGATTTAAATCATATTTTTATATATTACTGTAATGAGTAAAAAGTGCGAAAAGCAAGAAAAATCCATATTTTACCTTGATTGTATGATTCAGCCTACATTGGGATTTTGATCCCAATGTCTATAACTTTTGTAGGATGTATTTTAATAATTTTTGACATGTACACATGAGTGATAAATGATTTATTTGCATGTTGGTTGAATAAATAACTCTAGACAAAGCCTAGAGACAATTCAGGCTACCTAAGGGTTTCCTAACCCTATTACTATGTTTGATTAATATGTGTATTTGATTAAGTAGCATGTGAATTAGGCCTTATGATGTGATAATTGTGGGTTAATGATCTTAAATTAACTATGAGATGAATGGCATGATTTGGTCAAAAGAGATAAGCATGATACTTTTAAGGTTACATGTTAAGCTGATATATAAGGAAATTGTTAAATGTACTAAGTTGAATGTTGAATTGAATTGATATTAGGATCATGATATATGGTGTTTGACTTCAGAAAAGTCATAATATGAATTATAATGTGATTTCATATGAACCTATAAATGTGAAGTACGCAAAACTTTAAAAGTCAATATATTATGTGCAAGTGATGAGTTCACTTCTAAGTGCAACTCCAAGTATATATAAATTTTATATGTGCATGGGATAGTTATAGCATAGGATAGTATGATTTTAACCAAATACTAAGTATTGAATCATAATGTTATGTTAGTGCTTAAGGAGTATAAGAGTGTATCACCCTGCCTAAAGATAGTAATTATAAGATCTAATATGCATTAAATATGGTATAATGTAACTTATTTTATGTTCAAAATATGTTTTAGGATGTTTAATAATGTAAGGACTAAGTTAGGATAGTAAGAGGGGATGTTTTGACTACAGGGGTATTTTGGTCATTTTGACCCTAAGACAGTGGACCAAGGGTATCTAAGTTAAAAATAAAGAAAATACTAAAAATAAGTCCCAAATATTACAGAAAATGCAATGCTTTTCATTTGAATGAAAAAGAATAAGAAACGAAAAAGTTATCACGAAAATACCGAAAATAACCTTGGCTGCTGTACATGTCACTTTTTCCCCAAAAAGAAAAAAAAAAAAAACAAAGTAAATCTTCTTCTTCTTCTTCCTTTTCTCTCAAACAATTGAAGAATGAATAATAAGGAATTAAAGTTTTTGCAAGGTAAAGTTTTTCTGCATTAAATTTTGTTAAAATTTATGGGCTAAATATAGTAGTAATTATTTGGAAAAAATATTTTGTGCAACCTTTGGAAGAGGATAAAAGTTTTAATTGTGAATTAAGGTAAGAAACAATTCATTCTCAATTTATGTTACAACAATTGAAATTGTATACTTATGGTTAATTTGCTCTCATGAATTAATGTGAAAAAAAAATAAATATGTATGAATCAAGGCTGCCATATTTTCGGCCAGCCATGGAAAAAAAAAATATATATATATATATATATATATATATATATATATATATATATATATATATATATATATATATATATATATATATATATATATATATATGTTTTAATTGAGTTGTTATCATTATCAAGATTAGGTGTAAGTATAGAAAAGAAAACTATTAAGTAAACTAATTAATTAGGTAAAGAGATTAATTAAACTATTGGTGTTCATATGAATGTTGGTTACAAAAGAAAAATAAATAAATAAAAGAAAAGACATTGCTGCACATGGTGATTTGGTTCAATAATGTTAAAGGTGAGTTTCCATTTGGTAGGATTACAATTAAAAACATGACTAGATACCACTTTTGACAAATTAATTAGACCAAATATATGTGAATAAATGAAATATTTATGAACAATTTAAAATTAGAGACTTTCTAATTAAAGTTAATTAAGCCTAGTTTTAATTAAAATTATGCAATTAAATAAATTAATTAAATAATTAAGCAATAGAATTTGAAATTGATAATAAGAACACAAGCAATTGGAGGATGACGAGTTAAAATCTTTTGAGAGGTGAACTCTAGACCTAAGAATTGAGTTTCTAAATAAATTAAATATAAACATCAAATTAAGGATATAATTATATAATTAAATAAATAAATTAAGAATTTATGAAGTCAATTAGTATGAATAAGTCAAATATTAAGACTTTCATTAGGGTGTACCTTTAGTATAGGGTTGACCTTAATAAGTTAAAGTTAAAAGTTTGACAATGACCTAAGATGAATTAAAACATATTATTAAACATATTAAAATAATATTAAAACATTAAATCATCAAGATTAAAAGTCAAAATAAGGAAAACTATTAAAGGTTGACTTTGTTTGATCAAAGATTCATAGTGGGACTAGGAGTCCTAGTTTAAGTCAACCCCTTAAGTTAAGTAAGAATATGTATAAACATGATAAGTTATTAACTATATGAATTAAATAAGAACTATTTGATTTATATTATAGAGGTTAAAGAGGTTCAAGCCCTATGGTCCACTTAGCTCGGTTAACTAGGAGCACAGGAGTTTAAAGTGAGTTGTAATGTACACTCTTATTTCTTTGTAAATATGAAATGGTTTCTTTGAGATTAATGATTTCCTTCATGATTCCATGTCCATTGGTTGACTATGATTTCATAAGCTATGTTTGCTTAAGAGTTCCACCTTAAGTAGGACTCTTTCTTAAGTTGATTGTTTGATCCCAAAACTCACATTAAGCTATATTATGACATGTAATAACACTGTAAACCTTAAACTAAGCCTTTCAAGCTAAGTAGAACTCTTCCATAAGAGTCCAAATATAAGTTAAACTCTTGCTATGTATATGTTATTGTTTACTTTTCCAAGCCTGTAGAAACACAACTTCTCAATGTGGGGTGAACATTAGATTTGTGCATAAAGTATGCCTTGGATAAGGCAAAGTATACATACCTCGACTAGTAGGGGTCCAATATTACTAGCCATAGGACCTAATCAGTCTTATGCTATAAGTTGAGTAGAGAAGGCAATAGCCCCTACTCCTAAGTTAATATAAGTTATAAGTTGTTTCTGCTACCCTATTGTTTATTCTTCATTTTTTTTACAACCAAGCTATGTTATTGAGCCTATGTTTATTTTCTTACATACCCTATGTGCACATCTACTCTCACTGAGTCTTCTAGTCACCCTTTTCTATGTTTATATATTTCAAGAAGGCAAGATTGATCAAGGTAACTAACTAAAGCCTATCCTCGACTTGAGTGGTTGCTTTGCCTAGAAGATAGTAGACCTCTTTATCCATTTATATGGTGAACTTTGGTCTAGTGCTCCGATGGTAATAAGTGAAGTACTTGAGAATCGATTGGAAATTGATGTTTTTGTGGTTTTAAGTTTAGGATTATTTGGACTTTTATTTTGTTGAGTTATTTTCAAATGTTTTCCTTTAACTTTGGTTTAGAAGAATTATTTTTAAGATGTAAGAAGTTTATGGGCCTATTCCATAAACTTTATAAGTTATTATTTAATTGAATAAGATATGGGTATTTGATAAGTAATTTTACATAAGCTAAGGATTCTATGGGTGTGGGTGACCTTATATCTTCTCGTGTCTTAGGATTGTCATAGCTCCCTAAGTCGAGCTATGACAAAGGTGGTATTAGAACCTTAGGTTTAAGATTTCGTGGGTATTTAGGATTACCTCAGAGCAATAGGATTCCTTATCATCATTAACAGTCTTTCATTAGGATAAATTCTGCATTAATCTCATGTCTAGGCTGTCAACCATGTATTACTGTGTATTCTTTTTATGATATGTGTTTATTTCATAGACCCTTGCACGAGGACCTAGACCTAAGAGGATGAGATGTGATCATGATGAACCTCCACTTGTGATTGTGATTAATGATGATTTGGTGGATGAGGACCCTGAGGAGGACCCTGAGAAGGACCCTAAGGAGGAGATACCTATTGATGTATAGCCTGATCCAAAGGATCCATGGTAGGCATTAACTAGAGAGTTTGAGCTGTGTAAAGGAGAAGTGACTGCCCTGCGAGAAGAGGTGGAGATGCTCAAGAGACATAATCTTGAGTTAGTGCATCAAAACATAGGAGTCCAATTGGAGATTGAGCAACTAAGACAAGATTTAGAGAATGTTAGAATTGGGATTACTCGCATCCTGAGACAACCTGCTCCTGATATGAGAGTCTCACATGCCTCTAGGTAGCTTTCATATGGAAATTCGAGATGTGAAGGATGTGGATGAGGACGAGTGTTCTGCCCCACTTTTATATGTGCTCCTATACACTATTCACCCGAGTGAACTACAGACTCCACTACTAGAGCTAGACCACGTGTATCTAGAGCACTATAGGAGCAATTCCATTATTCATTATGACATTATTTAGTTTTATTTACTTGATGGAACAATTTGACTATGATATGGCATGCCTAGAGTAGGATGTTGATTTATTTATTATTATTGACTTTTTCATTAGGAGCTTTTCTTTATTGGATTGATTCATTGGTTTATTGAAATTATAGAATAAAAGCATGCTATTGACAATAATGATAAGTGCACATATATGAATGATAAGCCTATGTATACAATAATTGTATGATTTAACATATGTGTATGCTAGCATTAGAATAAGTTAAGACATTATGACATATTAACCTTGAAATAGTTTATGATAACTATAGATAACACTTAAGAGAAAGTGCGATAATGTACATGCTGCCGCCAAAACTGCATGAAATATAATTAGAGTTACTACGGGAGCTGTTGCACAAGCTGCTACTAGGGTGCAACCAGATGGTGAAAATGTGGCTCAGATAGGATCATAAAGACCCCCACAAGTAAGACAGAGGGTTCAAGTTAGCAAGCAAGCCTCTAGCGAAGAAGTGCAAGCTATGAGATAAGAGATTCAAGAATTATATTACCAACTAGAGGAAGTAAGAGCTCAACAACCCTAAACACAATAGCCACAACAATAGCTGAAAGTCATGTAAGTACCACCACTACCTCCAATTGGTCAGGGAGGCCAACGAAGAATTAGGGTGATAAAGGGGTCAGCATCTAAGATTTCAAGAGATTGAAACCACCCACTTTCAATGGGGAGGAAGGTGAAGATCCCTAAGACTTTTTGGATGAGGTGGATAAACTAGTTTAAAGGTTGCCCTATTTTGAAACTAGGGCTATAGAGCTAGTTGGATTGCAGCTGAAGAAGGATGCTTAGCTGTGGTATTAGCTAAAGGTTGAACCTTGAATGAAAGGTGAAAACCCTATGACACAAGCAGAATTTAAGTAGGAACTTATAGACGAGTATTTATTTGAGGGGGAGAGACAAAATCACACGTTGTTTGGAAATTGAGAATTGACTGTGAAATCATGCAGGAACCCTTAGAAGTGTTTACCCCTTTAGGAGAATCTATAGTTGTGAATAAAATCTATAGGAATTGCTTAGTTGAGATTAATGGTAGGCTATTATATGTAGACTTATGAGTCTTAGAGGTATTGGAGATAGATGTTATATTAGGTATGGATTGGCTGTCAAGGCACAATGCTAAAATAGACTATAAGAGAAAAGAGGTAGAGTTTGTGGATGAAAAAGGAGATAAGTCTATGCATTGTGGTAGTAAGGAGATGATTCCTATGAACTTGATATCGGCCATTGGTGCAAGAAGGTTGATAAGAAAGGGATGTAAGGCCTATTTAGCACATGTAGTAGATACAAGTAAGGAAGGTGGTAATGGAATTAATGAGATTCCTATAGTAAGGGACTACTCGGGTGTGTTTCCTGAAGATTTACCTGGATTGCTTCCAGAGAGAGAGATCGAGTTCACTATTGAACTATTGCCTGGCACACAACCAATCTCTATTCCACGCTACCGAATGGCACCAACAGAGTTGAAATAATTAAAGGTGCAATTGCAAGACCTATTGGATAAGGGCTTTATAAGACTAAGTAGTTCACCTTGGAGTGCACCAGTGTTGTTCATTAAGAAGAAGGATGGGTCGATAAGGTTATGCATTGACTATCACCAGTTGAACAAGGTGACTATTAAGAACAAGTATCCACTACCACGAATTGATGATTTGTTCGACCAACTGCAAGGATCTAGCCACTTCTCAAAGATAGATTTAAGGTTAGGGTATTAAGGTCAAGGTATCATTAATTGAGGATCAAGGGAGAAGATATATGCAAGACGGCATTTAGGACACGGTATGGCCATTATGAGTTTACGGTGTTACCATTTGGCCTTACAAATGCACCAGCTGCTTTTATGGATATCATGAATAGAGTTTTCAAGCAGTTCCTTGACAAGTTTGTAATAGTGTTCATTGATGATATCTTGATATACTCTAAGTCGAAGGAGGAGCATGAAGAGTATTTAAGGCAAGTGTTGCAAATATTAAGAGAACACCGACTTTATGCCAAACTATCAAAGTGTGAATTCCGACTAAAGCATGTAAATTTCTTAGGGCATGTGGTAGGAAAAGAAGGAATTAAAGTAGATCCCAAAAAGATAGAGGCTGTAGCTGATTGGCTAAGAGTTGCTATGGTCACAGAAATAAGGAGTTTCCTAGGTATGGTAGGCTATTATAGGAGGTTCGTTAAGGATTTCTCAAGGATTGCATCACCATTGACAAAGTTGATAAGGAAACAAGTGAAGTTCCAATGGAGTGATGAGTATGAGAAGAGTTTCCAGAAGCTTAAGGAGTGCCTTATCACGGCCCCAGTGTTGGCATTACCTGAAGGAGTTGAAAATTTTGTAGTGTATTGTGATGCCTCAAGAGTTAGGTTGGGATGTGCTTTGATGCAAAATGGTAAAGTTATAGCCTATGCATCAAGACAACTTAAGAAACATGAGCTGAATTATCCGACCCATGATTTAGAGATGGTTGCAGTGATATTTGCCTTGAAAATCTAGAGACACTATCTATATGAAGAGAAGTGTGAGATTTTTATAGACCATAAGAGTCTCCAGTATATACTAAAGCAAAGAGATTTGAATCTTAGGTAGAGGAGATGGGTTGAATTACTTAAGGATTATGATTGTCAAATTCTATAACATCTAGGTAAAACAAATGTGGTAGCTGATGCATTAAGCCGTAAGTCTATGGGGAGGTTGGCTCATATAACAGCTAATAGGAGACCTTTGGTGAGAGAGTTGAAGGAACTTCTTGATCAAGGCCTGAGATTAGAGAATGAGGGTAAAAGTGGTCTATTGGCATGCTTCCAAGTGAAGCCTAGGCTAATAGATGAGATTAAGGGGTCACAAAGAAAGGACCCTTACTTAGTAAAGCTTATAGAACAAGTGGAAAAGGGGGAGAATAAGGAGTTTGTGATTCGAGATGGTATGCTCAAGCATGGAGTAAGGTATTATGTTCCAAATATGGATGGGTTAAGAGATAAGATAATGAGTGAAGCTCATTTTACACCATACAATATGCACCAAGGAGCAACCAAGATGTATCAAGATGATTTATTAGTGGCCGAGATTTAAGAAGGATGTAGCTGAATACATAGCTTTATGCTTGACTTGCCAGCAAGTTAAAGCAGAACATCAAAAGCCATCTAGTTTACTTCGAGAGATCTAATTGCCAGAATGGAAATAGGAGCGAATTGCAATGGATTTTGTAGTAGGCTTGCCAAGAACTCAGAAAGGCTGTAATTCCATATGGGTGATAGTAGATCGTCTCACTAAGTCTACACATTTCTTGGATGTAAAAACCACTTATATAGTGGCACAATATGCACGGCATTATATTGAGGAAATTGTAAGAGTGCATAGGGTGCCTATATCCATAATATTGGATAGAGGTCCTCAATTCACATCGAGATTCTGGCAATAGTTACAAGAAGCAATGGGCACAAGGTTAGATTTTAGTACTGCATTTCATCCCCAAACTGATAGATAGTCTGAAAGGACCATCCAAACACTCAAAGATATGTTAACGATATGTGTCATGGACTTTGGTGGAAGTTAGGACAAGCACTTGCCATTGATAGAGTTTGCCTACAATAATAGTTATCACTCATCAATTGGCATGGCATCGTATGAGGCATTATATGGTCGAAAATATTGGTCACCAATATACTGGAATGAAGTGGGAGATAAGCATATAGAGATGCCTGACTTAGGGATACAGCTGAAAAGGTGCCACGTATCAGAGAGAGACTTAAGACAGCCTTTAGTTGACAAAAGAGCTATGCCGACCTTAAGAGGAAAGATTTACAGTTTGCAATTGGTGATCATGTATTCTTGAAAGTTTCACCTATGAAAGGAGTTAAGAGGTTTGGCAAAAAAGGCAAGCTGTCACCTAGATACATAGGGCCTTTTGAAATTCTGGATCGAGTAGGTGAAGTCTCATATCGACTAGCATTGCCGCCAGCTATGGACCATGTCCATCCAGTATTCCATGTCTCGATGCTTTGAAAATATCTGTCTAGCCCTTCACATGAACTAAAATATCAAGATGTGGTACTAGATAGTGACTTGTCTTATGAGGAAATGCTAATGGAGATCATGGACCGACAAGTAAAGAAGCTGAGGAATAAAGAGATAACCATGGTGAAAGTCAGATGGCAAAATCATGATGTAGAAGAATGCACATTGGAAAGTGAGGATGTCATGCATCAATGATATCCCTATTTATTCGATTAATTTACTGGTAAGTCCCCGCTAAAATTCGAGGGCGAATTTTTAATCAGGAGGGGAGAATGTAACACCCTTCCTAAAGATAGTAATTATAAGATCTAATATGCATTAAATATGGTATAATGTGACTTATTTTATATTCAAAATATGTTTTAGGATGTTTAATAATGTAAGGACTAAGTTAGGATAGTAATAGGGGGTGTTTTGACTATAGGGGTATTTTGGTCATTTTGACCCTAAGACAGTGGACTAGGGGTATCTAAGTTAAAAATCAAGAAAATACTAAAAATAAGTCCCAAATATTACATAAAATGCAATGCTTTTCATTTGAATGAAAGAGAATAAGAAACAAAAAAGTTATCACGAAAATACCGAAAATAATCCTAACAGCTGCCACTGATCAGGAGCATTTTGGTCATTTTACCAAAGTTGTAAATAAATATACCAAATGAAAGTTAAGAATATTTGGAACTAAAGCCCAGTTGAACATTTTTCCAAATTCTCAACAGAAGCATAAGAAAATTGCACTGAAACCTAAAAATTGGTATTTTATTTTTTAAAAATTAATAAAATAAAAAAAAACCCTAGAATTTAAAAGTAGTACAGTAGCAACCACCACCCCCCACCCCACATTGGCTACTATACACACCACTTTTTCCCCAAAAAGAAAGAAAGGAAAAAACAAAGCAAATCTTCTTTTTCTTCTTCCTTTTCTCTCAAACAATTCAAGAATCAACAACAAGGAATCAAAGTTTTTCTAAAGTAAAGTGTTTCTACATTAAATTTTCTTAAAATTTATGAGTTGAATATGGCAGTAATTATTTGGAAAAAATATTTTGTTTAGCCTTTGGAAGAAGATATAAGTTTTTCTTGTGAATTAAGGTAAGAAACAATTCATTCTCAATTTATGTTACAACAATTGAAATTGTATACCTATGGTTGATTTGCTCTCATGAATTGATGTGAAAAAAAAATATGTATGAATCAAGGCTGCCATATTTTAGGTCAGCCATGGAAAAAATATATATATATATGTTTTAATTGAGTTGTTATCATTATCAAGATTAGGTGTAAGTATAGAAAAGAAAACTATTAAGTAAACTAATTAATTAGGTAACGAGATTAATTAAACTATTGGTGTTCATATGAATGTTGGTTACAAAAATAAATAAATAAATAAAAGAAAAGACATTGTTGCACATGGTGGATTTCGTTCAATAATGTTAGAGGTGAGTTTCCATTTGGTAGGATTACAATTAAAAACATGACTAGGTACCACTTTTGACAAATTAATTAGGCCAAATATATGTGAATAAATGAAATATTTATGAACAATTTAAAATTAGGGACTTTCTAATTAAAGTTAATTAAGCCTAGTTTTAATTAAAATTATGCAATTAGATAAATTAATTAAATAATTAAGCAATAAAATTTGAAATTGATAACAAGAACACAAGCAATCGAAGGATGGCGAATTGAAATCTTTTAAGGGGTGAACTCTAGACCTAAG
Source organism: Reutealis trisperma (assembly GCA_947687605.1). Taxonomy (NCBI): domain Eukaryota; kingdom Viridiplantae; phylum Streptophyta; class Magnoliopsida; order Malpighiales; family Euphorbiaceae; genus Reutealis; species Reutealis trisperma. The sequence continues at coordinate 414,564 of CANTUT010000742.1, read as the reverse complement.
AATTTAGTTTCTAAATAAATTAAATATAAACATCAAATTAAGGATATAATTATATAATTAAATAAGTAAATTAAGAATTTATGAAGTCAATTAATATGAACAAGGCAAGTATTAAAACTTTCATTAGGGTATACCATTAGTATAGGGTTGACCTTAAGAAGTCAAAGTTAAAAGTTTGACAATGACCTAAGATGAATTAAAATATATTATTAAACATATTAAAATAATATCAAAACATTAAATCATCAAGATTAAAAGTCAAAATAAGGAAAAACATTAAAGGTTGACCTTGTTTGATCAAAGATTCATAATGGGACTAGGAGTCCTAGTTTAAGTCAACCACTTAAGTTAAGTAAGAATATGCATAAACATGATAAGTTATTGACTATATGAATTAAATAAGAACTATTTGATTTATATTGTAGAGGTTAAAGAGGTTCAAGCCCTGCAGTCCACTTAGCTCGGTTAACTAAGAGCACAGGAGTTTAAGGTGAGTTGTAATGCATACTGTTATTTCTTTGTAAATATGAAATGGTTTCTTTGAGATTGAATGATTTCCTTCATGATTCCATGTCCATTGATTGACTATGATTTCATAAGCTATATTTGCGTAAGAGTTCCACCTTAAGTAGGACTCTTTCTTAAGTTGATTGTTTGAACCCAAAACTAACATTAAGCTATACTATGACATGTAATGATGCTGTGAACCTTAAACCAAGTCTTTAAGCTAAGTAGGACTCTTCCATAAGAGTCCTAATATAAGTTAAACTCTTGCTATATATATGTTAATGTTTACTTTTCTAAGCCTGTAGAAACACCCCTTCTCAATGTGGGGTGAACATTGGACTTGTGCATAAGGTATGTCTATGGATAGGGTAAAGTATCCAGACCTCGGCTAGTAGGGATCCAATATTACTAGCCATGGGACCTGATTAGTCTTATGCTATAAGTTGAGTAGAGAAGGCAATAGCCCTTACTCCTAAGTTAATATAAGTTATAAGTTGTTTATGCTACCCTATTGTTTATTCCTCATTTTTTTTACAACCAAGCTATGTTATTGAGCCTATGTTTATTTTCTTATATACCCTATGTGTGCATCTACTTTCACTGAGTCTTCTACTCACCCTTTTCTATGTTTATATATTTTAGGATGGCAAGATTGATCAAGGTAACTAACTCAAGCCTATTCCTCCACTTGAGTGGTTGCTTTGCCTAAAAGATAGTAGACCTCTTTATCCATTTGTATGGTGAACTTTGGTCTAGTGCTCCGGGGGTAATAAGTGAAGTACTTGAGAATTGATTAGAAATTGATGTTTTTGTGATTTTAAGTTTGGGATTATTTGGACTTTTATTTTGTTGAGTTATTTTCAAATGTTTTCCTTTAACTTTGGTTTAAAAGAACTATTTTTAAGATGTAAGAGGTTTATAGGCCTATTCCGCAAACTTTATAAGTTATTATTTAATTGAATAAGATATGGGTATTTGATAAGTAATTTTACATAAGCTAAAGATTCTATGAGTGTGGTTGACCTTATGTCTTCCTGTGTCCTAGGATCATCATAGCTCCCTAAGTCGGGCTATGACAAAAAGGTTTAAGGGCTACAGCAATTAGGAGATAGGGAACCACAGGGTGAGTAAACATTATGTTCATTTTATGAGTATAAGCTATCATGTTATGTGAACCATTAAGATTCTTAAAATCTAAGTTCTTTTCTATTCTCTATTATAACTATATGATTTCTTTGTTAAGCTTGGGTTGCCAAAGGATAATTGGTTTGAAACCATTTTGATTATTCTATGATAAGAAAGAACCTTTGTGATTATTGCCTTACCTAATATTCTTTCTGGAACCACACTATTATTAATCTTTTGTTTAGTAAGTCAAATTGCTATTGTTATTATGCTACATGTTATTGCTTTCTTAAGTGCTATTATTACAAGTGATTGTCATTAGCTCTAGCTATAGTACTCATGAACCTTTTATGTAGAAATCCTTGTGACGATGCAGGTAATCATCAGAACCTATGCACATGGTCTTAACCCGATAGATAGGTGCGTAGTATCCACCTCAGCTAGAAAGGGTGGTTCTAGCCATGGAGCCTGAGCAGTTTCACACTTTTCTATGTGATAAGAGTTGGAATTTGGCTTGAGGCCACCTCTCCTTAATGTATGCGTGTGAATTGGGCAAGGTCTTCACTCACGACTAAATTGAGCAAGGTCTTCACTCATGAGTAATAAATGTGATTGCTGTGAACCTTGTTAAATTACAAACTATGAGTCATGAATTACAAATCATGATCTATGACTTATAAACCATAAGCCTTTTTTAAAGGATATGTGTTATTATATAAGTTATATTATTTACTCATTGAGAACATCTATCTCACCCCTTTTCTCTATGTGGTTCCAAGTGAGCATTATAAGGAGATAAGGTGATGGCTCAAGCAATCTACTATGCTTAGGGGATTTCCTTGTCTAAAGTTTTTTGGCATGCCGTCATATGAAAAGTCTTTTTAAATGCTCTGGGAGTTTCATTTTTGGAATATCATTTAATTGATAATTTATTTGGAGTCTTAAATATTCTTTTTGTATGGATTGTATTTGAAAGTATTTTTAAACTATGCTTCCACTAGTTAAAGTTTTCCTTATTATTGGATAATTAAGTTAATGTATGAGGTTTTGGTATGATCCTAGGTAATGTTATTATATGCATGAGTGGGTTCTACGAGCATGGGTAACCTTATATCTCCCCACGTTCTAGGATTATCATATCTCCAAAATTAGGATGTGAGAATATAGAACATAATTTGAAAGTTATAATGAAAGGAAAGAAAAGAAATTAAAAGGAAAACTTTTAAGCTTGTTAATAGGCTTGTGGGCATGTTAATGGGCCTTGCAACATAAGGATGCCAGTCCATTGGGACTAAGAGTTGTAAAACATAAAATATTTATGAAAAAAAAAGTGTAGCCTAAGACAATAAACAAAATATGTTGTAGAAAGTAAGTCGTAAGAATTTGACTAATTTGCCACAACAATTGACTAAGTCAAAATCCTAAATCAGTTAAACTTTCACTTTTCCTACATATGAGTCTAGGTACATTTTGAGCACTCTAACACCTTATGATGATCATCACCATTATAGAAAAAATCCTAGCCATCCAACTTGATCCAATCTTAGCCATTCATTAAGATAAAACCTTAACCATTAGATGTAGCTTAATTAAATCCTCACCATTCAACTCATCATATATATATGTAAATTTATGTTATGAAACAATACTTTGCCTATCTTTACACCAAAGTCTCACACAAAAGAAAGAAATTCTCTCTACGTAAATTTTAACACAAGCCTTAGCAAATCAAAGCTAACCAAGGTGAGGAATTATGCCCATCTTATTTTTTCTATGTTCAAAAGTTGATTTTAGTGATTTGATTATTTAAAAATCTCTTTTACACCATATGAAAAATTCAGCCAACTTAATGTGATTGTACATAAGATGTAGTCTTGAATGATTTTAGATGAAATATGGAGATTTGGCTAGAGAATTAAAGGATTAATGAAAAGATAGGAAGAGAAAACATGAAATGTACCTAAGTAACACTAAAGGGAAATTCGACCCATGTGAGCGAATGACCAAAGAAGTTCTCTAAATTCTGATTGAGTACATCTATGGCTATTTTAGATGAAGAAAAATGATTTAGAAGGGTTAGAATGACTTTTGAGAACATGATTCAAGACTTGAAAATCTTAAAGGCATAAATATAGTTAAAAGAGGAACTTGGTATTCTAATATTAGATGGTGATAATTAAGTGATCATATATGTTATATATTATGTTAATTTCATGTTTTTACAACTAATTTGAAGATTTGATGAGGAATTATGAATTTTTCCCAAATTTGATATATGTGGTACAAGTTAGGGTTCATATGAATAAGAGTAAATTAACTCAAATTAATTGGTAGGAATTGATTACCTAGGTGTTAATTTGATGAATTTATGGTTAATTTCAGGTTTGAAAGTAAAATTGATAGTTTTCCTCAAATTCTAGGGTTTATGTTTCAATTTAGGAATTTTGAGATGTAGACTTGGAATTATGAAATTGAATGAGGAATTTAGCTTGGAATTGATTAAAAATAATAATAAAGTGTAAGTATATGTGTGACATAATTGATACATCCCTATTATAAGTGGAAGTAGTAAATCAAGTAAAAGATATAATTAGTAACACCACTAGTTACTAATTAATATGTAATTGAAATGTTATAGGTGTTAAATGTATAGAACTTCAAGGCAAAGGTAATGAAATTGCTCAAGACCAATAAGGACATTAAACTAATCAAGAATGAAGAATCAATAGGAGCAAGGCATTAAGGTGAGTACTTAATAATATGATATCATTGTGCCATATTGTTTGCAACCATTGTTTGAATTACCATCCTTTGATACATGCCCTAAAGAGACATTAAATATGTGTTGCCCATGAATTGTGAGCCTTTGAATTCAATATCTTTCTTATATGATAATTTGAGAATGATAAGCCTCTTACATTAATGCTATTTTGTGCCCAATGATTGATATGCCAACTACTTTCCATTGAATTCTTAATATAGATTTTGAATATGCCTTTCATGAATACCCATGATTAACCAGAAATCCTCTCTGATGTGAGGAAAGATATCAGACCTTGTACACTTAGTATAAGTCCATGGGTAAGACATCATAGCTTGTGCACTTGGTATAAGTCCATAGGTAGTGCAAGATACCCGACCTCTGTAGGGAGGGACACCTAACAAAAAGCCCTTATCAGTTTTGCATAATGTGATGTATATGAGTGAGAAAGGTTTAGACCGCCACTCTAATATTTATGTATGGGAAGCTTTCTGCTTCCAAGACATTATTATTTCTACTAAAATGCATTCTAAAGTTCAATATGGCTAATTTTGATTAACATTACTCCATTGCTACCATGAATCAATTCAAGTGATAACCTCTTATATTGCCTTTATGTTATGTTATATTATTATATACTCATTGAGCTTGTCTCATCCCATAGTTGTTTATAATCTTCCAGGTCAAGGTGAATCATAAATAAGGTAACTTATGGGTTACACTTCGTTGTTTGAGATTTGTTAAAAGTGCTATGTTTTGCGTTACTTGAGTCCTTTTGAGGATAATCAATTAGAGCTCCATGGTGTTTAAAGATTTAGTGTTAAAGTATGTTGTTTTGGAGAGTAATATAAATAATTAATAATATTTATTATGTATATGTACCTATGACAATTAGTAAGAATGTGTGGATAGTATTTGTCAATAATTATGAATGATGTTTTATTCATGACTATAAGATGGAACTAAAGTGAATGTTTACAAAGGGATGGTTAAAGTAATAAAAGGAAAGAATAAGAAACGAATGTGGTTTCAATCTTAGGGAAAATGATCTAATGTAATATGAAAAATAATAATAGGATCAATGGTGTTCTACGGGTTTTGGTGACCTTATGTCTTCCTGAACTCTAGGACAGTCACAACCTAGAAATTGGATAGTGACAAAAAGGAAAATAAATATGAAGGGTATTTCATACTGAAAAGGGAAAGAGTATCATAACCCTTTGATCTGATCGAAGTGGGGAGAACTCGATTACTAATTTTTAAGGAATTCCCTAAATATAAGATTAGCATATAATCATAATTCTTTTTTATAAAACCATACATGATGATATTCTCAAAAGAATAAATTGCAACATATATGATATGATGTAACAGATGATGAACTATAAAAGTTTTGTTTATTTCCTTTTGGAAATTTACAAATAATAGCATATTATTCTTAAATAGAATTTTCTCCTAAGTCTATCTAATCTTAGTTCATATATTATATGATATAGATAAATATCAAAATTCTTACTCATAATTTGATTTGAGATATCTAGCTTTTTTAATAAGCTAAAGTTAGACTATTAGAAGATAATTCAAATTAAGATAAAGTTAGTTAGATATCCTAAAGGTTGTTTAGGATAGTATTTCTATCTTTTGCATACCAAAAGAGTTGTTAGCAAAGATGTTATTTCTTAATAAAGTGTTTATTAAAGAAAGTGACATATTGAGAAAGGTAAAATGATTATGTAAATGTCATCCAATAATGTCTAACAAAATGGTCAAAGTAAAATTTGATCTACCTTATGAAAATGCTAAAACTAACCTAATATTTTATCCTTATAAATTGCTAAAAGGTTTAGTAAAATATCTAATTTTTCTATAAGATATGATTTTCTTTATATGAATACACAATAATTGTATATTCATGATGAGGCAAATCATGAGATAGTAAAATATCTAATAATAAGAAAAATATAATTTCCTTTATATGAATACACAAAAGTTTTACATTCATGATGAAGCAAATTATGAGATAATTCTATTATAGCTATATGTGATATAGCAATACATAATGATTATGAGTTTGACATATAGATGTTAATACTAGTTTTCTTTCTCTAGAAAAGAAAACATAATCATGGAATAAATCTAAAGACTTAGAGTCTTAAGAAAATTCCAAAGTATGCAAAACCTTAATGAGTTATATCATCACAAGATGAGTCCTTAATGTACAAAAGAATAGTGGGAGTCTTCTCACTTTTATGTTTTGTACATGGATAACACATTGGTTTGCAAAAGTATTAATATATTAGCATTTGTAAAATGGTTTTACCATTACTTTCTTCATTTAGACTTGAGATAAATATTTTGCATTCTTGTTAATTCATATATATAGAGATAGATTGAAGAGAATGTTAAATATGTCTAAGTCAATATTTGGAAAAGATGTTGAAAAGTTCAATATCCTAATTCCAAAAGTTTTATTTCCTACAAGTTTGATATTAACTTTTTAAGGGCTGATTCCCTAAATACCCAAAGAAAGTATGGCATGAATTTCTTATAATATGAGTATAAGAAATCTAAATTATACAAGAGTTGTATAATGAGCCAGACATCGAGAATGTTGTTAGTATGACTAACATATTCTAATCCTATCTAGGATTAAATTATTAGACCTTTAATTAAAATTATTCTAAAGTACTTGAGAACTATTTAAGATTTAATTTTGACAAATGAAGAACGTTACTACATAAATGATAGAAAGTCTATCATTGGGATTGTTGTTATCTGTGATGAAGAAATAATTTGCTAGAAAAATTCTACGCAAATTGTTTTTACAAAATTCATTATAGATGCCGAATTTGTTACATAAGATGTTGCAAATAAGAAACTATTTTGGATTTAGCAGCTATGAACTGTTTAAGAGTTTCTCCAGGACATCACGAATATCTCTCTACTGTGATAATAATGGTGCCTTAGCTTATAGCAAGGGAACTCAAGTCTCACACTAAAATCCAGGATATTTCAAAAGGCATTAAGATATTGTCAAATCAACTATTGGAATAGGGCATTTTAGCCTTGCAAGAGATAGCATCAACCATTAAGTTGGTTAATCCATTAACTAAAGTCAAAATTTAGTGATAGTTAAGCTTCATCTTGAGAAGATGAGTTTTTTATACTAAGCAGAATGGCTCTAGTCCAAATGGGAGATTAATAGCAGTATGTGCCCTAGGAGCCATATAATAGTTATGTAATAATAGATATCAATTCCCAATGGCATAATAAATATATTCATAATGTGAAAAGGGTTTCATATTATTGCATATAGTCCTTAAGTATTTGTAAGAGGATCTATTCTCAAGTGTTAAGAATATGGGAGACAGATCGCTCTTGTACAAATATTTTAAATATATTCATGGTCATAGGATTAATACCTAGGCATCATTAATTCCGGAAGACTATCACCTCTATTTGTTTTCTATAATCAGCATGTGCTACGGATGATTATAGAGGCAGTGAATCTCATGCTGGTTAACATGTGATGTCGATACAAACATGTGGATATTCATAGGATGAATAGTCAAACTGTGACATTAGATGATAATAATATGGGGTTTTATTATTTGTCAATTATTTATCATCTAGGTCATAACAGTGCATATAATCCTTCGACTTGAGGGTTACTATATATCACACATAGGTGGTTAGAATTTATTATTGCTTACATAGACATACTATTCATGTATAAATATATGGCATGTGATAGTTCTAATTTGTTATGTATGGAGGTAAGTGATCACTAAGATAGAATTCATTTCCTCGAGTAAATAAGGTTAAGATCCTATGCTATCTGGTTATTCTCAATAACTAAAACTCTTAGCTAGGACAGACAAATTCACTAAAAAGAGTTTCTAGCAGGAATCTAATCTCATTAAGAATTAAAATTGAGATAAGGACATAGAAACGAGGCACTATTACCCTAACTGAGATTGGGATCTTTAATGAAGGGATTCTAATACATGGTAATTTATAATCGATGGTACATGTGATGTTTAAAGTTATCAACTATAAATATTCATTTTTAATTTTGTAGTCGTGATATGGAATGCTAGCTGTCACTCACAACTTATAGGACTAAGTGTGAAGTGGGGATTTCACATTAGTAGAGAAAAATATTTTCTCATTCACATTACTAATTAGACATGAACCTAGAAAGTCACACACCTAATAGTGATCACCTTTTAAGTGTAAAAGGTTTACAATAATAATTAATTAAAGTGTGTAATTAATTGATTAGTGGTAAAATAATTAAAGAAGTAATTAAATTTACAATGACCCTAGCATGTCCTAATGTTTAATCTATGAAGGCTTCTATTCAATTAAATCTTAATTTGTATATGATGCAAATGAGAAAAATTAAATTGAAAATGATTTGGACTAAATCAAAACTTAGTGAAAACATTTAATATATGAGATGTGGCCTAAGCCCATATGTGATATGGAAAAGAAGCAATTTAGGGGTTAGAGAAAATTCACTATCATAAGCCCATGTGATGGATTTAGGGGTTAGAGAATTTTCTACTAAGGTTAAAATTATAATTACATCTTTTTGCTAATGGAAATGTCCATTTTACCCCCTAAAGGATAAAATGGTCATTTCACCATTTGAAGAAGCAAAGTTCAACTTTTCCCCTTCACCTAATGAAGAGCTAAAAGGTTGTAATGGTCTTTTAGTGCAAAGACTTAATGGTTAAGTCTTCTAAAGAATATGAAAGCTAAGAGTTTTTATGTTGCAAGAAGAGTGAACATAATTTTTTATATTTCAAGCATTTAGAGAGAGAAGTTGAGAGAGAGAAAGAAAAGGAAGAAATGTTTCTTCAATTTTTCTTTTGATCTTCATTTCTCTTCTTTGTTCTTTATGAAAGAACAAATGCGGCAAATTGAAAATATATTTAGTCAAAAACAAATCAAAGAGAAACCTTGTCTTCGTAAAGGTTTTTGAGGAAAATCTTAAATAAAAAATTGGGTAACCAAGAGAGGGATTCAAGAGCACTAAAGAAACTAAGGAAATTTAAAGGTGAGCTATGTGTGTATGATCTAGAGGCTTCACACTTAGGAAGCTCTTTGTTAAAGAAGAAGGAACCTACAAAAGGAAATATGATTACTCTTCCTTTTTTCTTTCTGTGCATATGTGTTTTATACATAAATTAATCGATTACTTGAATGGATGTTTGGACCAAAATTGGGTGAAGTAAAATTTTAAAATGTTTGAAATTTCACCCCACTACCTTACTTCCACTACGTTTGTCTCCTTTATATATATTCCTTTGTAATGAATATATATATATATATTCATTACAAAGGAACAAATTCATTTAAAGAACATATATATTTTATTACCAACTGGGGATTATTTTTACATTTACATAATATGTACATTACTCTAGGGCATACATCATTATCAATCTTCCATTTGCACTAGAGCCAATCAATAGAGTTTCTAAGCCCTATCTTCTGTATGGTGATGTCACCTTTCCTAATTATTTTTTTGATAATATGATATTGCCTTTCTATATGTTTAGATTTTTTGTGAGACCTGGGTTCCTTTGCCTAAGGCTCTATTATTGTTGCAGTAGAGAGAAACTAGTGATTGAATGGAAGCAACCACCCCTAGTTTTGTCACAAACTTTCAATTCCAAATAGCTTCTTTTGTGGCATTTGATATGGTAATATACTCAACTTCTGTAGTAGAATATGTAGTAGATGACTGTTTAGAACTTTTTCAGCATGTTGCTCCTCCATTACAAGTAAACATAAACCCAAAGATAGACTTTCTATCATCAACATTTGACTAGAAGTCAAAATTTGTAAATCCATTTATCCTTAGGTCACCTCCTCTATATATCAAAACTAAATCTTTAGTCCTTCTCAAGTACTTAAGGATAACTTTAACTGCAGTCCAGTGATCTAATCCTTGATTGGATTGTTATTTATTAGTCAAACCAATAGCATATGTGATATCTGGTCTAGTACACAATATGGCATACATTTGGCTTCCAACTGCCAAAGCATATGGAACCTTCGCCATATGTTCCTTTTCTTTAGGTGTCTTAGGAGGCATAGCCTTAGAAAGGTGGATATCATGCCTCATAGGTAACAATCCCTTCTTAGAATCAAGCATGTTGAACTGTTTCAACACCTTTTCCAAGGATTGACTTTGAGAAAGCCTAATCATTCTTTCTAATCTATCTCTATAAATACGAATACTAAGAATGTAGGTGAATTATCCTAAGTCTTTCATGGAAAAATTTTGTGATAACCAAACTTTTATAGTTGTGAGCATGCTAATGTCATTAGTAATTAATAAAATATTATCCATACATAGTATAGCACTCCCACTAACCTTCCATACACAGCATAAGAAAAGTAAGTGAACTCCCTCTAACCTTCTTGTACACACAGGGCTCATCTTTGTTCTTGATGAAATCAAATGATTTGATTGCTTCATCAAAATGATAATTCTAGCTCCTTGAAGCTTGCTTAAGACCATAAATGGACTTTTGAAGCTTTCACACTTTGGAACCTTTCTTAAATTCAAAACCTTTATGTTGTTGTATGAAAATGCCTTTGTCAATGTATCCATTAACAAAAGCGATCTTGACATCCATTCACCAAACCTCATAATCATAGTGTATGGCTATTGCTAATAAAATTTGAATAGATTTAAGCATGGCTATAGATGATAAGGTATCCTTATAATCAACCCCTTACCTTTGGCGAAACCCTTTCATTACAAGACTAGCTTTAAACATCTACACGCTTCCATCTGAACCAATCTTTCATTTGAAGACCCATTTGTTCCCTGTGGATACAATAACTTTAGGTGGATCAACAAGTTCCTAAACTTAGTTTGCATACACAAAATCCATTTTACATTTCATAACATCTAGCCATTTTGAAGAATCCATATTTGACATAGCTTCCTCATAAGTGGTAGGATCATCACTATAATCAACTTCTTCGTGAATTAACAACCCTTATACATTCTCATGAAGAAATTCGTATCTCTTCGAAGAATGAGATACTCTACTAGATCTTCAAGGTACTTATGTGGATATATTATCAACTAAAATTAACTCATCATAGGATTAACCAATTTCCATTTGATCAATTTGTTGGATCCTTTTAGATGACTCTTCATCCAAAACTATTTTCCTTCCCATGCCACCCTTTTGAAGAAACCATTTCTTAAGAAAAATGACATCCCAGCTAATAACAATTGTTTATTTCATAGGAAGATAAAAATAGTATCCTAAACTATCTTTACGATATCCAACAAACCTTCCTTTAATAGACCTTTCCTCTAATTTATCTGTCTTTAGCTTTTAATGTGAGCTGGACACCCCCAATTCTTAACTTGTTTAAGACTTGGTTTTCTACTATACCATATCTCAATTAGAGTAGTAGAGATAGATTTGGATGGAACTCTATTGAGGATGTCGCAAGCTATCTATAGTACAAATCTGCATAAAGAGATAGGCATATTGGTATAGCTAATCATCGAATGTACCATATCCAATAGGGTACAGTTTCTCCTTTTAGACACACTATTTAATTGTGGCATTTTGGGAGGAGTCAACTATGATATTGTGCCATTTTCCTTCAAGAAGTCTTTAAACTCGGTACTTAAGTATTTAGCTCCTCAATCGGATTGAAGGATTTTAATACTTTTTCCTATTTGTTTTTCAACCTCATTCTTGAATTCTTTAAACTTTTCAAATGATTCATGTTTATATTTCATCAGATAAACAAAGCCTAACCTGAAAAGGTCATCCGTAAATGTGATGAAATATAAATATCCTTCTCTAGCCATTTCCCCAAATGGACCACATACATCATTATGTATAAGTTCCAAAATTTCTTTGGCTCTTTCACTTTGTCCTATAAAAGGTGAACTAGTCATCTTACCTTGGATACAAGATTCAAAAGTTGAAGTATATTTATCACCCATTGGGTTTAGGATCCCTATTTTCTCTAACTTTAGTATCATATCTTCAGCGATATGACCTAGTGTAAAATGCCAAATTAATTTTGAATTAGAGTTAGGTTTTGTCATGGCATTGATATTATTTATGCTTGGAGTTATTTTGTCATTACCATTATCCAAATAATATGGACTATCAAGTACATAATTCATGCCACCAATTCTATTATTATTAGATTTCACAAACATATTTCTTAGACAATAGTTCATAACCCATAGTAGTCATACTAGTTATAAAAATAATGTTCTTAAAAGAATTAGGTACATACAAAATGTCTTTTAATAACAATGATTAGCAAGATCAATAAAAGTAGTTCAATAACCTTTGCCACAACACTTGCTTCATTTTCAAGCTTTAGGAACATCTTTCAAGCCTCTACTGCTTATCATGACATGCATAGAAATGTGAGAATTTGCACCACTGTCAAGTATCCAAGCAATTAATGAACTATTAGACATACTAAAGATGGATCAATTGAAAGACATACCTTTACAAGGCTTATCTTTCTTATTGTTCTTCTTCTTGCGCTTCAAGGATTCCAAATGCTTTCAACAATTTCTCCTCTAATGTCCAACCTCATCACAATGGAAATACTTTCCATTTTCTTCAGAAGCTACCTTTATGGATTTTTCCTTACTCACACCGCCACTTGGCTTGAGTTGGGAAGTCTTCTTTTTAGCCTTTCTTCTTCTTAGTCTTACTAGAAAAAGATGGAATAAGAGCTACTTCCTTACTCTTGCACTTCATATTATTTTGGGCAATCATAAGTGTGTAATGCAATTCCGCAAGAGTGTACTCAATCTTGTTAATTGTGAGGCCTCGCCCGAGCACCGGTCTGATCTGCCGAGGAATCGAAATGCTCTTCGGGAAAAACTCCACGATTGAAACTCACTGTGAGTTCAGAAAATTGATTTTTGTATTTTAAAAGTTGAAAAATGAGTCACCACTTCAATTTACTTGTTTTAATTGGGACAATTAAAGAAAACCCAAATTGATTGACTCCAAAAATGATTTGATTTTGTCCCAATGGAAAATGTACCAATCCGCGAGTGACCAAGAAGGGCTCGAGGATTAGGTTTTGGTAATTACACAATTGAGAAGAAATGTATTTTTCTTTAGTTTGACTAAAATTGCAAAATAACTCTTAAAAAGGAATTTTCATGTATGCATGAACTAGAATATAATGATGAATGAAACAGATATATATATATATGATGAGATGAAATGACAATTATAGATAAATAAGCAAAATAAATTCTACTTAATTATTACAAGATCAAAACGAATGAAAAGAAAGAAGATCTTTCCTCTAGCCCTTATGGGTACTAGGGAAAGCACACATTCCTCAATGATACTAAAGAAATGAAAGTATAGATTTGAAAATAAATAACAAATATAAAAGGGAAAATGTTATTAAAAATGATTTTAGAGTTGATGCCTTTCAGAATGGCAGCCTGCGTATCTTATTGAATAGGAATCAAATCCCACGCAGTTCTTCCTTCTTGCGAAGGAAGGGCTTTGGAAAAGAGTGTTGGTTTGTTTATTAATTTAATTTTGATTCTTAAATTAATAAATTTTAGATCTTTTCTGTTTTAGACCTAAAGAGAAATCTAGATCTGAGTTTAGAATTTTCAAAATAGAAAGAAGATTATATCTTTACTTTCCTTGATTTTTGGGTGAACAGGGTGAGCTTAACTCCGGATCTAAGCTCCACTTTGGATTTGAAACCCTTGGAAATCTGAATCTTAATAACAAAAGATTAGCGAAATAGCTTGATGAAATGTATTAGAGAGAATTTCTATCTTTGGAATTCCCCCCAAATGAGCTGGAAGGAGGCTCTATTTATAGAGCTACTGAAGAGGATGTGGGCGGCACCGGCGGCGGCATCAGAAACATGCCGGCGGCATGGGCGGCATCGATATCTTGCCGGACATTTGGCAGCACACCAGGCGTGTCGCTCGTACCATCGACATGCATTTTGTGCCACTTATAAGGTGGCATAGCCGGTATGCCGCCCAAAGCAGCGGCGTGCCTCTTATGCGCTGGCCGGCTGGTTTGAACTGTTTCTTGCTTTTTCGTCCATTTCAGGTCAGTTTCAGTTCTGATTTGAGCTTGGTTTGATCCTATTGGTTCATGACTGAAAAGTAGTCGACTAGAGGTGAAAGATTCAGAAAATTTATTTTTCAACGGGGCGCTGCCCCTTGACCCCTGCCCGCTAACCGGCTAGCGGGACCGTCGTATGCGTAGCACACTATTCTTAGTAGGTGTCAAGCTGCAGCCAGATCGTAAGGTGCAAATTTGAAGGTTCACAGCTACTCCCTCATCAAAATTGGCTTTAAGCAAAAGGTGATTCTGATGACAGTGAACCTTGGGAAGAGATGCCATGTTAGACTTTGGGCTTATGCTCTTGCAACATCAGATTTTTGGCTTATATGTTCTTTTGCTAGATCATATTCTAGACTGTACCATGTCAAATTCTGGGTTATACCATGTTAGACTATGGGCTTGTGAGGACATTCATGCTTTGTGCAAACTGAACCTTATGAAGAAGGACAAACATGGTATAAAGATATAAACCTTTTGGGAGAAGGCCCATGAGGTTTTGTCAATGGCTATTGGTTTAACCTTGGCGTTGGATGTGAGAATGGTCATGGTGATCTTCAATTAAGGTTGTATGTCCAACCTAATTGTTGGAGGTAAAGATGATTTGGTGAATTTTAATCAAGGCTATCTGTTCTGCCTAAACTTTGAAAGATTTGGAGATTTGGTCCACCTAGGGAATTCAAATTGGTTTAGCAAGGCCATCTGTTTGGCCTTACTATTGGGGAGATTATGATTAAAGTTATCTATTTGACTTTGATGTTTGGGAAGATTGGGATCAAAGTTATCTATTTGGCTTTAGTGGTTGGGAGGATTATAGTTAAAGCTATCTGTTTGGCTTTAGTGGTTGGAAGGATTATAGTCAAAGTTGTCCGTTTGGCTTTAGTGGTTGGAAGGATTAATGTCAAAACTATCTATTTGGCTTTAGTATTCAAAGCTATTTGTTCAGCTTTGGTGGTTGGGAAAGTTGGGATCAAAGCTATCTGTTCGGCTTTAGTATTAAAAGGATTGGGATCAAAGCTATCTGTTCAGCTTTGGTATTTGGGAGAGTTGAGATCAAAGCTATCTATTTGGCTTTAGTATTAGAAGGATTGGGATCAAAGCTATATGTTTGGGTTTGGTGTTAGATTTAGAGAAGGTTATATCTCTGAAAGACGAGGGGTGTAGGAATGTCAACATGGGTGGCTCGACTCGATTTGCCCATTGAAAGTTATGGTTGAGGATTAGTCCTTGTAGGTAAAGGTCTTGGCTAAGGAGGGCCGGTCTAGTTAGAAAATCCCTTTGAAAGGCTTAGTCTAATTTTGCCTTAAAGGAGATCATAGGCTTCATAAATGAAAGCCTTTTAGGAGTGGGCTTCATAGTGAAGGCTTTTGGTTTTGGGCTTCATGGCGAAGGCTTTTGAATTTGGGCTTCATGGTAAAGACTTTTGGATTTGGGTTTCATGGTGAAGGCTTTTGGATTTGGGCTTCTTCATGAAGGCCTTTGGTTTAGGCTTTTTGATAAAGGCTTCTGGGTTTGGGCTTCTTGATGAAGGCTTTTGGTTTAGGCTTCTTAGTGAAGGCTTTTTGGGAGTGGGCTTCATGGCGAAGGCTTTTGGATTTGGGCTTATTCATGAAGGCCTTTTGGGCTTTATGGTGAAGGCTTTTGGATCATGTGCTTCTTAATGAAGGCTTCTTAGTTTAAAGGTAGGTTGAAACTTCTAGATTTGAGCTTTTTGATGAAGGCTTCTGGATTTGGGCTTCATGATGAAGGCTTCTAGATTTGGGCTTATTCATGAAGGCTTTTGGATTTGGGCTTCTTGATGAAGGCTTTTGGATTTGAGCTTCTTGATGAAGGCTTTTGGTTTAGGCTTCTTGATGAAGGCTTCTAGATTTGAGCTTCTTTGATGAAGGCTTTTGGTTTAGGCTTCTTGATGAAGGCTTTTTGGGAGATATGCCTCAACTTCTGGTTTTGCCAAGGAAACTAGATTTAAAGATGATAAGCCCTGATAGACTTGGGAATTTTGGTTCTACTCATTTTGAGATTATGCCAAGGAATGGATGGTATGTGGTATGATTTGCCAATAAGGCTTGGGATGGAACAATATGATTTCATAAAATTCGAGAATGGTTTGAAGGTAGGCTGAAACTTCTGAAAAGAATCATGGAGGTTGTATGATTTTGCTTTTTGTAGCATGAATCATAGAAAAGAGCAAGTCAAGCTTTTCTTACTATTTGAGATTGAAGAGACTCTTAGAGTGACACTTAATTGTAAATTGCACTAGTTGAAAAGAGCCCTTAGGAATGACTAAAGGGCTAGTGGAAGAAGATAAATTAGGAATCATGCTCCCAAATGAGAGATAAGGATGTGATAGATTAGAGATATGTATGAGGGATTGTGCCTTAGCTCTTTAAGCTAAGCAACAGGATGGATTGATAACAGATGATGACCTAGGAAGACATGCCCCCTTAGAGAATGAACCTCTAGTTAGGAAGGATGACAGATTGATTAAAGATGATTTGGCAAATTCAGACATAAGGGAAGATGACTTGGATGAGCTTTCTCTCTCTCTCTCTCTCTCCCTCTCTTTCTCAGCTCTAACTTTTCCCTAAGTTGCCCTTTTTGGGTTTTTAGCATAATGAGCTTAGATTGATGAAAAACATTCCACCATGTTTAGCTATTTTTCTTTGAGGGATCTGACCTTTGAATTTTGGATTTGACAAAGGTTTTCTCTGAACTTGTTACCCTTGTTGAGGTGCATTGTTTAATTACATAATGTGCAATAGGTAATTCCATTTGATTTGCTTTTTGTGCTTCAATTGTTTGATGAGAGGTCCATTACTTGACCTTCTTTGATTAGGAGCCGATGAAGCGATAGCTAATTTGTGAGCACCTCAAATTCTGATTTATGCTAATTGTAGTGGGTTTAATTGATCTCTTTTTTCCTCTTTTCCTTTTTCTCTTTTTTTTTTTTATTTTGTTCTCTCTTTTTTTATGGCTCATCCATGTCAGACTAAACAAGGAAGATGAAAAGAAAATGAATGTGTATTACTATAAAGGAAACTTTTTTGCAAGATGCCAAAAGGAACCACTATAGTTGACGAGAATAAAGAAAAATAAGATGACAGACTCCGACTCAGATTCAGACTTTTGAGTTTTAGACTTGGAATTCAATCTCAGACAGGTCAGATTTAGCTGAACTTAAACTACTCTATGACATGCCTTCTAGGGCTAAGGTAAGGTGGCGTTGAGTTAGGACTAGATTCCTCATCACTATTCAGGTTGGTGGTGGGGAATTCAGCTTGAAATGATTGACTTTGGATGCAATCTTCAACTTTTGATGCAGTTGCAACCATAGCTCTAAGGGTGGGTAGGTATTGAGTTAACGAGTGGGCTCCGTAGGTAGGAAGTAGATTGTTGACAATGATATCCACTTATTCTTGCTCGGTTGGCCTGTTTACCATTTAGGCAGCTTTAGCCCTCCACCTAGTAAGGAACATGGAGAAGGACTCATCTAGAAGTTGCTTTGTGGTTTCTAAGTCTCTTCTTGTAATGTCCACTTTACTATTGTAGGGGTATTATTTAATAAATGCCTTGCAAATGTCCTCCCAAGTCTATTTTTGGGTGTTATCCAAGTTAATGAACCATCTTAGGGCAGGATCAGTAAGAGTTTGATGAAAGAGTTGAGCAAGGAGCTCGTTGTTGATACGAAAAGGATGCATTGCCCCCACGTACATTTTTAAATGGATCTTAGGCAAGTAATACCATCAAATCTATCCAAATTTGGCATCTTAAACTTTGGCAGAACTCTTGCATTGGGAAATAAGCTCAAGGAGCCTGTATTAACTAGATTCTCTTTCTTCTTCAGAATTTTCAGCATTTTTTTCATATGCTTCACTTTTTCCATGAAGGCTTTGATTTTAGGATTGGCTTCCTTCCTTTGGAAAGGATCCGCAGATCGAGAAGTGAGAGTAGGGGTGAAATTTAGTGGTTGAACTGTAATGGGTTTAAAAGGTGAATTATTTATGATGAATTCAAGTAGTGGTGGGATGGTGTCAGCATTTTGAGGCTCTTTGTCTCTGGAGTCAACTCTGGAAGTGGATCCATAGACAAGATAAAGAGTGGGTCTTGGGTCAGATTTGAGTAGTTTTGGGTCGGTTGAGCTTTAGACCAGGGAGGTTTGTTCCATCAAGATACAGACATCTTTCATGATAGCCCTCCTTTAGGCCTTGAGCATGTCTTAGAAAAGAGCTTCTTGCCTCTTCATTAGGATCTCTTGTTGTTCAAAGAGCTTAACAAAAAGCTCGTTAAAGATTTCATCAGCTTTGGTAGCAATGACTTCATCTTCAGCAACAGACATTTTGTTAACCTTTGAAAGGAAAACGAAACAGGGTTAGTATCTAGCTTTGGAAAAAAGGGTTATGGGGAGGTGTGACAAACCAAAAGATCTTAGGTTTAATGACAGTGGATGACAGTGTCTTATGGTTAAGTTGACTATGTATGGGTAAAGATGAGGGTACAGGTGTATGATGTTAGCTAGGTATGTATTTAGTTAAGGGAGTTAGGTCAGATTTTAGCTTTGGGTGACTAGATCAGATTTTAGCTTTGAGTGGCTAGGTCAGAATTTAGCTTGGGGTGGCTAGGTCAGATTTTAGCTTTAAGTGGCTAGATCAGAATTTAGCTTTGGGTGATTGGGATTGTGATTTATGAATGGTTTACCATGGGCTTAAAGGATAAAGTGACCATGGGTTTTGCGATTGGGTATAGATGTACCATGGATTTAGATGTTGGGTGGACCATGGGTTTGGTGATAGTTGGATAATGGGTTAGACTAGATCATAGGCTTAGATGGGCTATGGGTTTGGATAGTGATGTAAGAGATGAAACATAGTCAACATTTAGTTTAGGTAAGGATTATAGATGAGAATGAAGCTAGGTTAGTGTTTAGCTTTGGTAAGGATTGTTAAGGATAATGCTATCAGTGTTTAGCTTGGGTAAGGACTATGAAAGATGAAAGCTAGATCAGTGTTTAGCTTGGGTAAGAGTTGTGAAAAATGAAAGCTAGGTTAGTATTTAGCTTCGGTAATAATTATGAAAGATGAAGCTATGTCAGTGTTTAGCTTGGGCTAGGTTAGTGTTTAGCTTGGATAAGAATTATGGAAAAGGAATGAGGGTACCATTTTTACCATGAATTTGACATGGGTTTGGATAGGACTGGATCATGGGTTTAGATGAAGTATGAGTTTTGGATTTTGATCAGGGGTTTAGGTGGACCATGGGCTTTGGGTGTTGACCATAGGTTTAGGTGGACCGTGGGCTTTGGGTTTTGACCATAGGTTTAGGTGGACCATGAGCTTTGACCATGGGTTTAGGTGAACCATGGGTTTTAGGTGTTGACCATAGATTCAAGTGAACCATGGGTTTTAGGTGTTGACCATGGGTTTAGGTGGACCATGGGCTTTGGGTATTAACCATGGGTTTTGGTGGACCATGGGCTTTGGGTTTTAGGTGTTGACCATAGGTTTAGATGGACCATGGGTTTTGGGTTTTGACCATGGGTTTAGGTGGACCATAGGTTTTGAGCTTTAGGTGTTGACCATGGGTTTAGGTGGACCATAGGCTTTGGGTGTGAAGGTGTTCTGATAGGTTTTTGACTCTTCACAAGGTTCAAGCTATGCATGTATGTACGCATGAATGAAAAGGTTTCATGATAATGATATACCAAGTTTAGTATTATGGTGTATAAAATCCTAAAGGAAGGTTTTATGAGTCATTACATGAAAAGGTTAGGGTGGTTTGAAGGGAATCCATCACACTAGAGATGCAATATACTTAACCACATGTGAGACAACGAGCCTCGCGTGCGTCCAATGGTACATGCATGCTAGTTACACCTCTAAAAAGATTAGAGGATACATCATGGGCTGGATGATTTCACTATCGGCAAGTAGACCTAAGGAAGGTTGCCCACTCGATATTACTTTATACCCTTTGTTTTCCTAGGAAGCTAGGGTTTTGTGGACCAGGAGTCCGATGTAGTGATGCATGACAGAGTTATTTTGTGTTTAAAGCCAAACTTGGTATTTTACCAAAAGTAATCCACTTTATCTTTATTTGAAAAGATTTAAGTCCCCAGTGGAGTCGCCAACTATGAGGCCTCGCCCGAGCACCGATCCGATCTGCCGAGAAATTGAAATACTCTTTGGGAGAAACTCCATAATTAGAACTCGCTATGAGTTCAAAAAATTGATTTTTGTATTTTGAAAGTTGAAAAATGAGTCGCTACTTCAATTTACTTATTTTAATTGGGAAAATTAAAGAAAACCCAAATTGATTAACTCCAAAAATGATTTGATTTTGTCCCAATGGAAAATGCACCAATCCGCGAGTGACCAAGGAGGGCTCAGGGATCAGGTTTTGGTAATTACATAATTAAGAAAAAATGTATTTTTCTTTAGTTTGACTAAAATTGCAAAATAACTCTTAAAAAGGAATTTTCGTGCATGCATGAACAGGAATATAATGATGAATGAAACATATATATATATGATGAGATTAAATGACAATTATAGATAAATAAGCAAAATAAATTCTACTTAATTATTACAAGATCAAAATGAATGAAAAGAAAGGGGATCTTTCCTCTAGCCCTTATGGGTACTAGGGAAAACACACATTCCTCAACAATACTAACGAAATGAAAGTACAGATTTGGAAATAAATAACAAATATAAAAGGGAAAATGTTATTAAAAATGATTTTGGAGTTGATGCCTTTCAGAATGGCAGCCTGTGTATCCTATTGAATAGAAATCAAACCCCACACAGTTCTTCCTTCTTACGAAGGAGGGGTTCTGGAAAAGTGTGTTGGTTTGTTTATTAATTTAATTATGATTCTTAAATTAATAAATTTTAGATCTTTTCTATTTTAAACCTAAAGAGAATTCTAAATCTGAGTTTAGAATTTTCAAAATAGAAAGAAGATTATACATTTGCTTTCCTTGATTTTCGGATGAACAGGGTGAGCTTAACTCCGGATCTAAGCTCCACTTTGGATTTGAAACCCTTGGAAATCTGAATCTTAATAATAAAAGATTAGCAAAATAGTGTGATGAAATGTATCAGAGAGAATTTTTGTCCTTGGAATTCCCCCCGAATGAGCTGGAAAAAGGCTCTATTTATAGAGCTGCTGAAGAGGTTGTGGGCGGCACCGACGGCGGCACTAGAAACGTGCTGGCGGCATGGGAGCACCGATATCTTGCCAGATGTCTAGCGGCACACTAGGTGTGCCGCCTGTACCGTCAGTATGGATTTCGTGTTGCCCGTGCCGCCTAAAGCAGCAGCGTGCCTCTTACGCACTGGCTAGTTAGTTAGAACTATTTCTTGCTTTTTCGTTTATTTCAAGTCAGTTTCAGTTTCGATTTGAGCTCGATTTGATCCTATGGGTTTGTGACTGAAAAGCAGTCGACTAAAGGTGAAAGATTCAGCAAATTTATTTTTTAATGGGGCGCTGCCCTGCACCCCGCAAGGGGCGCTGCCCCCTTGACCCTTGCCCGCTAACTGGCTGGCGAGACCGCCGTATGTGTCAGTTACTATTCTTAGTAGGTGTCAAGCTGAAGCCAGATCATAAGGTGCAAATTTGAGGGTTCACAATAACACACAAAAGTATCTTTATCATCAATTCAAGTAACAGATGATCTATATAAATCGTTGGAATATAGTAACAAGAGATAGATTTACCTTCATAAGGTTTATCCTTCTTTTTGTCCTTGTAGTATTCTCAATACTTAGAGCAATTACTTTTTCAATATCCACAATGTTAATAATAGAAACATTTTCTTTTGTCAACTTGTAATGACCCATACTAGTGCTAGGAGTTTCATGACAAATTGCTCGATTTTAGAGCTATTGTGACAAAGGCCATAAACTGACCGAGCCTCTAATATGACTTCTTATATAGCAAAACTAGACTGAGCTTCCAAATGACCCTAGCCAAGGCCAAACCCAACCTAGCCTTCCAAGAAGATTCACTCATTATAAATAATCATTCCTAAAGCCAGACTAGACCAAGCTTCTAAATTGATTGTCCCCAAAGACTATAACTGACTGAGCTAATTGCCAAACCTTACCAAAGACTTCTATATGAACTTCTATAAAGACAAGCCCGATAAACTGACCCTCTCCAAAATTAGACCTAATGTAACTTTCCAACCTAATTGTCTCAAAAGACTTGACCTCCTATGAGCCAGACACACCTAAGTGCAACTTGACCTCTTCCTGCCATACCTAGCTTAACCTCCCAAAGTGACTTCTTCCTGGGCCAAATGATAGCCATTGACCAAGCAGCCTTATTCCTAATATGACCCTAAGCTACTTATTCAATCTGATCTTAAATCAAAAGGCCATGCCTGACTAAGCCTTTCAAGCTTACTAGCTCGATGTCTTTCATACTTGACCTAGCTTTCTTAAATGACTTCAACCAAGGTTGAATCGATAGTCCTTGATCGACCTTTCAAACTAGCCCTCATGCCTAGTCCAAGCTGAGTGTGACCATACCCAAGCTAGTCTATCCAAACAAAATGATTGAACCACTTTCTTTTATCATTCTAAAGTTAGGGCATGTCACTTCCTTTTATTCATCTTTCTTAAATGGGGGCATGTTTCTCTCAAAAGCTCAACACTCTTCTACCAAAATGACCCTTTATAGGTTCAAAGTATCTAATCATTGCAAAGTTATATGCATTTTACACTAGAACAGGTCATTAATTAGACTCCTAAATCAAAATGAATCATTAATCTAAATCAAAAGAGGTCATCAATCCAATTTTTCAAAGAAAAATGGATCATCAATCCAATTTTTCAAAGCAAAATGGATCATCAATCCGATAGATCATCAAGTAGAATTCCTAAATCAAGACTGGAACCATCAACATCAAACCCATCCTAGGATAGCCTTAGGATCCATACCTTAAATCTAAATTAAGTATCTTTTTTTTAGTTAGATCATCATAAGATAGCCTTAGGATCATCAATCTAGTATAGAGTTAGGTTTCTCTTTCAAAATTTTTAAACCATCCTAGGACAGTCTTAGGATCATCAACCTAACATAAGTTTAGGTTTCCTTTTCAAAAGTTTCAAACCATCTTAAGACAGCCTTAGGATCATCAACCTAACCTTAGTATATTGTGAACAAGTAAAGTAATTAGCTTTGAAAGTTCAGGTTTTTTATTCTAATCCTAGAACCAGATTTGAGAAAACTCTCCCAAGCTTAATGCTTAAATTTAGGGAAAATCAACTTCTTAAGGAGGATCATATGTTTTCTTCGTGAACAACTTCTTCAACCTTTAATGAGGACTCTTCACTTGTAAGTTCTAAAGGTTTTAAGTCATCTTCATGATTAATTTCCATAGTTTCATTTTGCACATTGCTTTCCTTTTTGAAACTCTCATCACCTTCATTCTCCCTTTTCGACACACTCAATTCTATCACTATAAGCTTAACATCACCATTTTGTCTTTGAAGTTCTTCCTCTCTTTTTCTTAGTATCTTCACTCAAACATCACACAATTCTTTTTGAGAAAAAGGAATAAGGGTAGTATACTTACCATCTTTTAGTGGGACTTTGTACTGGTTAGTAGATTTGATGTGTTTTGCTTGACTAACATGTATCCATGGCTTTCCAAACAAAACATATATCATATTCATTGGTACCATATCACACTAATCTTCACTTTTATACCTTCATAGAGAGAATGAAACTAAAGCTTGCTCTTTAATCTTGACATATTTATTCAACAAATATAATGAGTATGGCATCGAGTGCTTTCTAGTAGGTAAATTTAGTTTCTCAACTAGCTCAAGGCTTATAAAATTGACAACACTTACTTTATCAATGATCATATGGTATACTCTATCTTGGAGGCGACATCTTGTATGAAAAACATCATTACATTCTTCATCTTTCAATATCCGTATACCTACTTCTTGCCTAATAGCTATTAGTTCTTTTTGAAATTCTTAATCAATATTCATTGCAAAAAACCTGAAAAGAATGTTTGTAAAGTAAAACAATACCTCACTTCACTCCCTCACATGTTTCACTAAAGTATTGCCACTTAATCACTCGTGTTTCACTTAATTTGTTGTGGCTTTTCTCTTTGCTCACACTTAGCCTTTTCCATTCAAATCTCTTACCAAGATTGGTTGCAAAAATAAAGTTAATACAATTTTTATTAAATTACAATTTGAAAAAAAATATAAATTTTAAAGACTCAAAATAAATAAGAAATAAGATATCTTATTAACATTAGGAAAATAAGAATCCTAATTGAACTAGGAAACAAAAATTAGAATTTGACTTAAAAAAGTAAAATTAAAAATCCTAATTGATGTTAGGAAACAAAAGTTGAAATCCTAATAGAACTAAGAAAATAATATAGGAATTTTAATTGTATTAGGAAACCTAATTGGACATAAATAAAAGAAGATAACTTAAAATGGAAGTAGGAAAGTCAAACCAGAAATTGATAAGGATTAGGAAACCAACTCCTAGCTTATTGTGGATGGATCCTTGACTTGGTCAACTCTTTGTTAAAAACTGAAAATTTTTTTTTATTCTCCTTGATTTGGTTGGAATTCTAGCAATCTTTACTTTCCTTTCCACTCTAGAATTTGAAACAAACACTATATATATTCCTCTATAATTTAGATTTGCCAAGACTCTTTTTTCTCTTTTCTTCTTCTTTCTTGGATGATTCTTTCTTTCTTTCTTTGTTTTTTTTTTTTTTTTTTTTTTTAATAATCACTACAACAATTCGAAAGGAAAATTAACAAACAAACTAGGTATTAAATACAAGAAGCCAAATTGAATTGAAGTCTTTAAGCTTGTGATGGATGAATTCCTCCACTCCCTTCTTCTTGAATTCAAATTCGTATCCAAGTAAGTATGGATGAATTTGACCTTCCAACACTAGAATTTCAACTAAACACAAAGGATATGAAAAGATATAATGAATAAAGAGACAAACGAACAAAAGAAAAGGTTAAATGATCTTGGAATATATATATATTTTTGTTTTAATTTCAAACCTAAAACATAAGAAAATAGAATTAACAAAATGAAAATAGGTGAGGCCTTGCCCAAGCACTAGTCTCGATCCACTAAAGGGAATCGAAATGCTCATTTTGGAGAAACATCATGATTGGAACCCAGTATGAGTTCAGAAAATTGTATTTTGTAAGTGGTAATTTGCAAAATGAGTCACCACTTTAATTTTGGTTATTTTAGTTGGGAAACTTAAAGGAAAAACTCAATTCGATTGACTTCAAAATTGTACCAGTTATCTGAAGGAAAAGCACTAGTCCTTGACTGACCAAAGAGGGCTCGAGAACTAGGTTTTGGTTAAAATAATACAAAAAAAATAGTTTGGCTTAAATACAAAATAGCTTTTGTAAAAAAAAAATAAAAAAAAAGAAGTTTTTATGTATGTATGAACAAATATAACATGATGAATGAAAAAAATATTATTCGTGCAATGCATGACAAATATGAGAAAATGAAAATTATAAAATGCAAAAAATAAAAGAAAACTACTTAAAATTATTGTAAGTCAAAATATCAAAATCAGGGATCTTTCCTCTTGCCCTTATGGGTTCTATGAAAAGCACACATTCCTTAAATATAATCTAAACAACTAAAGTAAGAAAAAATAATAAAACAATTGTAATAAAAAGAACTAAAAGTTGGACTTTTTATTTAAGAAAAACAATTTTGATCCTAGACTATATGAAGAAGGTGATAGAGAGAAGAAGTTGTTAATTTTAGCGAAGTTGAATGCCTTAGAGACAGTAAGTCTGCGTATCCCTTTGAATGGGAATCAAATCCCACACACTTCATCCTTCTTGTGAAGGAGAAATTTTTAAGTCATTACCTTTGTTATCATGTTTTGATTGATTTTAAGGGCTTAGGGACTTGTTAATTAGGTTAGATTTTAATTAGCAAAAATTATATTTTTCAGATTTAGATCTTGAAATTGGAATTAAAGAGGAAAAGGAAAGAATTTTTACCTTTGGCTTTCGGTGGCAAGGAACATAAAGAGTGAGCTTGGCACCAGATCTAAGTTCCACCTTGGCTTAGGGATAGCTCGAGCACTCCTTTAGAAGAAGAATTCTTGAATAGCGCAAACTCTTCTTAGGGGGACTTGGATCACACCTTTGCTTGGTTACCACGAATTCCATTTGAAAAAAATAACTTGAATTGCATCTTTTCTTGATTATGAAGCTCATAAATAGGGTTTGAGGTGATTATGAGGCTCATGAATAAATAAGGTTTGAGGTTATTAAGAAACTTATGAATAAGGTTTAAGGTAATGGAAGAAGTTTTGGAATGGGGTTTTAGAGATTTGGAGGTTTAGAAAGAGGGTTTGATGATTGGAAAGCTTAGGAATAGGGTTTAGGAAGCTTTAGAGAGAGTTGTGAGGCCTCACCAGAGCACCAATCCGATCCGCTAAAGGGAATCAAAATGCTCATTTAGTAAAAAACTCACAAAGAAGCCCTTAGGCTTATCTTTGATAGATTTGAAAATTATTCTTAGGAGTCGCCACCTTAATTTATTTTTATTTGGGAAAATATAAGAAAAAAACTCATTTGACTCCAATTATAACCTAAAAGAAAAAGGATCACTAGCCTCGAAACTAAAGAGGATTCGGAGACTAGATTTTCGGTTTATTTTAACAAAATAAGTTTAGCCAATTAATATAAAAATGACTTAAAATTTATTTCATGAACAAATTAAAATGCATGAACTGTTTATAATATGCATGATTATTCAATCCATAAAGTTTATACACAATTAGAATTCAAAATAAAAGGGAGTTAATATTACAATGTAATCCAAACTTAGGGGATACCTCCTCTAGCCTTTATGGGTTCTAGGGAAGTCACACATTCCCCAAACTAATCCTAATAATAAAGCAAAGAAACAAACACAAAAGTAAGTGAAGAAGGTGATAGGGGGAGAGACGGTTAATTTTAATTAGATTCAATGCCTGAACCAAGCATGCCTATGTATCCCTTTGAATGGGAATTAGAATCCACATAGTTCTCCCATCTTGCAAAGGGGTTAGTTTAGCCTAGCCACTTTATCATGTTTTGATTGATTGATTTAAAAAAAGGTTGAGTTAATTAATTAATTTAATTGATCATCGAATTGATTAGCTAAAAACCTAGATGAATCAATTTAATTAACTAGCTAAAAGAGACAATGAAATTAAGGGAAAAAAAGCTTACCTCGGATGGCGAGCGGCAGCTGGCCTTGGATGGCAGGTGGTGGCTAGCTTTGGTGGGTGGCAGCTAACCTCGAATGATGGGCAATGGCTGGCCTCGAATGGCAACTGACGGCTAGCCTTGGGTGGTCGACACGAGCCTTGGGAAAGAGACTTGCCTCAAATAGGCGGGTGGCAAAAAGCCTTAAACTAGTCGGGTAGGAATCAAAGAGAAACCCCCTAACTTGCTTTGTGAAGCAAGGAGCAAATGCAAAACATTTTGCTTGAAGTAATGCTTTTCAAGCTCTAGAAGTTGGTCTTTTGAAGTGTGGGGAGGCCCTCTATATATAGGAGGAGGTTTGGAGCATAGAAATTGTTCAAATACGATGTAGGATTGCAAAAAATCAAAATTTCACTGGAACGATGTGGGATTGCAAAAAATCAAAATTTCACTAGAGTTGCTCTAGAGGGCTTTGCGGCACTGCAAAGGTCTTTGCAGCAGTGCCGCATAACCTTTTACGGTTCCCCAAAGGGCTTTACGGTAATGTCGTAGGCCGCTGAGGCAACGGGCCCTGCTTTCATCCATTTTCGCCCATTCTTGCTCGTTTCTCATCCGTTTTACATAATTTTAGTTGTGTTATACTTGTTACTCAGTCCTGGATGATTTGAAATGGTTCAAATGTCAAAAAGAAATATTTTGATTTTTCCATTTTGAGAGTTTTTGACTTTTGAAGGTTTGTTTATCGAGCCTAAGTGCTTTTAAAGTTCAAACACATACTAGAAGGTGCAAAATTAAGGGTTCACAAAAGTATATATGCATGGAATTGTATGTGGAAATTGTTATAAGGTGCAAGGTATTTATAGAGGAAGTCTGGGGGCTCAAAACTTTAAATCTTAGTTGTGGGAACAAGGATAAACATGCTGCGGTAATTTATCTTGGACTATGGTAACTGCAGAGCTCTCTTTAGCTGTTGTAGGGACACCTGCGACAATCATTGAGGTGACAATAGTTACCGTTGCCATCTGTGAGTTGTCGCAGCTAGCTCGGGATTGCTGCACCTCATTTTTAGCCCATTCTCATCCATTTTTATCCGATTTTGGCTCAGTTTGATTCTATGGATTTGTAATCAAGTGCTGGTCATTTAAAGGTGCAAATTGGTGGGTTCACATCTACATCCTCATCAGAATTAGCTTTGAGCAAAGGCGATTTTGATGACAATGAACCCTGAGAAGAGATGCCACGTTCGACTTTAGGCTTATGTTTATGCCATGTCAGATTTTTGGCTTATGTGTTGTGCCATGTGAGATTCTAGGCTATACCATGTCAGACTCTAGGCTTGTGCCATGTTAGATTCTAGGCTTATGATATCTGTTTGTGTTTGTTATACATATGGGCATTCATACTTGTGCAAATTAAACCTTGAACCTTGTGAAGGATAAATATGGTATAAGAATACGAACCTTTTGGGAAGGGGACCTTATGATAAATGAGGTTTTGTCAATGGCTATCGATGTGGTCTTAGTGAATTTCAATCAAAACTATTAGTCTAGCCTTAATGTTAGAGATAAAGATGATTTAAAGAATTTCAGTCAAGGCTATCTATCCAGCCTTAACATTAGAAGTAAAGATGGTTTGGTGAATTTTAAAAAAGGCTACCTGTCTAGCTTAGACTTTAAGATTTGGAGATTTAGTCCACCTAAAAGGGAGAGATTTGGGAATTCAAATTGGTTTAGCAAGGCCAACTGTTCAGCCCTACTTTTGGGGAAATCATGATCAAAGTTATCCATTGGACTTTGATATTTGGCAGGATTAGGATTAAAGCTATTTGTTCGGCTTTGGTGCTTGGGAAGATTGGGATCAAAGCTATCTATTCAACTTTGGTGTTGGGAAGATTAGGATCAAAGTTATCTGTTTGGCTTTGGTGTCAAAAGGATTGGGATCAAAGCTATCTGTTTGGCTTTGGTATTAGGATGATTGGGATCAAAGCTATTTGTTTGGCTTTGGTATTTGAAAAAATTGGTATAAAAGCTATCTATTCAGCTTTGGTGTTATGAGGATTGGGATCAAAGCTATCTATTCAGCCTTAATGTTAAGAGGAGTGGGATCAAAGCTATCTGTTTGGCTTTGATATTAGAAAAATTCGGATCAAAGCTATCTATTTTGCCTTGATGTTAGGAAGATTGGGATCAAAGCTATCTATTTGGCTTTGATGTTTAGGAAGATTGGGATTAAAGTTATCTATTTGGCTTTAATATGGGAAGGATTAGGATCAAAGCTATTTATTCAGCTTTGGTGTTAGAAAAATTAGGATCAAATCTATCTGTTCGACTTTAGTGTTGGAAAAATTGGGATTTAGGAAAGGTTATGTCTCTAAAAGATGAGGGGTGTGGGAATGTCAGCATGGGTGACTTAACTCGATTTGCTAATAAAAAGTTACAATTGAGGATCAACCCTCATAAGAAAAGGTATTGGCTAAGGATTGGTCATTGGAAGGCTAGGTTAGGTAGGTCCTTAGAAGGATATATTGGTCTTGAGATGTTAGGTCAGGTTGTGTTAAGTTCTTGATCAAGTCAAGAATTGTCACTTAAAAATTCAGGTTGTAAGATTT
Source organism: Reutealis trisperma (assembly GCA_947687605.1). Lineage (NCBI taxonomy): Eukaryota > Viridiplantae > Streptophyta > Magnoliopsida > Malpighiales > Euphorbiaceae > Reutealis > Reutealis trisperma. The sequence continues at coordinate 384,189 of CANTUT010000742.1, read as the reverse complement.
GAGAAAAGATGGTCGACCCAATATAATGTCTAAGATAATGGATTCATTAGTTAAGCCAACTTGATAAAGAGACCTTGTGTTTAAAGAAGTCTACAAGTATTCCCAAAGGAGGCAGTTTAGCTAAGAAACTTAGGCTTTAATGATGATGGGCCTTGGTTCTATTGACAAGCCTAAGCCTTGAGATTTTGCTAAAGAATTTAATAATAATATACCCAAGATGCATAGTCTTTAGAAGGATGGGATGGTTGATCACTTGAAGAGATAGTAGGCCTTAATCAAGGAGTTAGGGGTAAAGGTGTTTTGAAAGAGATAGGTAGGATACCACCTCATAAGTTGATTTAGCAAGTCGAACACATAGATTGGGAGGTGAGATTAGATTCCAACTGATGTGGTAATTATAGGATAAGACATAAGAAGCTAGAAACTCTAAACGAAAGTGGCAAAAACACTTAACGGGATACAAATGTAGGGAAATATGACTTTGTGAAATGTAAGACTAATAAAATGACTATCTTTGGATGAGATAGGACTAACATACTAGATAATGAATCCAATTTGAATGAAACAAGGCTCTATTTTGAGTTGTTTCTTCAAGTTGATTCCATCTTTTGGCTAAGCTGCTTTTGTGGGTTCTCTTGCTTTAAGCTGCCCTTATGAGTTTCTCTCTCTTTTTTTTTTTCCTTTTTTCTATTTTTCTTCTCTTTTTTTTTTAATTTTTTTAATTTTTTTTAATTTTTTAATTTTTTTGAATTTTTTTTTTTTGTTTTTGGGTTGGCAAGGCTATTTAGTCGGTCTTTCTTGGAAAGGTTTGATTATGTTTGGATTATAGGTTGGATTTTTAGTTTTCCTTCCTTTTTCTATTAGCAAGGCTATCTATTTTGCATTACTTGTGAAGATGATTAAGGATTGGCCCCAACTTATAGTGAGGATGAGAGTTTTAGTGTTCTCAAATTTTAGCAAAAGCGTGTTAACTTGGAGAGAAAGTGACATGGATGTCTGCTTAGGTTGATTACTCACAAGGTGGCTTGAAAGGTTGATGGGTAAAAGAGGCATTTATTGCCAATGAGGTCTTGGACTGATTCTAGATAGGTCAGGTTTAGCTAGAGTCAAACTCTTCAATGTTGGGTTCATGTTCTTCCTCAATGTCCAGGTCAATGGTGGTAATCTTTAATTTGCTTTAAAGATAAACCTCAACCTTAGATGCAGTTGCAATCAATGCTTTGAAAATGGGTAGGTATTGTGTTAATGAGTGATCTCGGTAGTTCAAAAGTAGATTCTTGATGAGGATATCCACTTGTTCTTGCTCAGTTGGCCTATTTACTATTAGAGCATCTTTAGCCCTCCACCTTGAAATGAATGCGGAGAAGGTCTCATTTGAAAGCTGTTTAGTGCTTTCTAAATCCCTTCTTATATTGTCCACTATAATATTGTAATAGTACTATTTGACAAATGCATTACAAATGTCCTCCCAAGTTTATTTTTGAGTGTCATCCAAGTTAATAAACCATCTTAGAGTGGCATCAGTAAGGGTTTGCTGAAAGAGTTAAGCAAGGAGCTTATTATTTATACAAGGGGATGCATTGCCCCCACATACATCTTTAAATGGATCTAAGGGCAAGTAGTACCATTAAATCTATCCAAATCTGACATCTTGAACTTTGGTGGTAACTAGGCATTAGGGAAAAGGCTCAATGAACTTGTATCAACCATGCCTTCCTTCTTTTTCAAACTTTTTATCGACTTTTCCATGGCTTGCAATTTGAGTAGGAAGACTTCAAGCCTAGGATTACGTATGGCTTCCCTCCCTTGGGAAGGATCCACAGGAAAGAAGGTGCTTTGTGGTTGTTTAACGGGTGCTAAATGGGAGAGAGTATTTATTTGAAGGATATTAGATGAGGTAAGTGGTGGAGATGTTGGCTTGGTTGAGGAAATAGAAGCATAGGCTTGAACTGATGGCAAATTTTTGTCTAGGTTGAGTGGATTTTAGAGAGTGAGATTTGAGGTTTGATTTATGCCAGCACAACTTAGCATGTCATGAACATCATAGCCTTCCTTTGCACCTGTAATTAGGCCTGAATTTGGGTAGTTTGTCTCTTAAACATCTCTTATTGTTGCTCTAACAATTTGGCTAGAAAATTATCCATGACATCTTTGTCGAATCTTGTAGACATCTTGCAACCTTATGAAATGGAAAAGAAATCAGGTTAGTATCAAGCTTCGGAAAAGATAGTTATGGTGGAGTATGACGAACCAAGGACCTCGGGTTTAATGGCAATGGATGATGGTGTCTTATGGTTAGGTTAATGGTGTATGGGTAAAGATGAGGGTGAAGGTGTATGATTTTAGCTAGGTCAGTATTTAGCTAGGGGAGCGAGCTTAGATTTTAGCTTTGAAAACTAAGTTAGCATTTGGCTTTGAGTGGCTAGGTCAGATTTTAGCTTTAAGTAGCTAGGTCAAAATTTAGCTTTGAGTGGCTAGGTTAGAATTTAGCTTTGAGTTGGTAGGTCAAATTTTAGCTTTGGGTGACTAGGTCAAATTTTATCTTTGAGTAGCTGGGTCAAAATTTAGCATTTAGTTGCTAGGTCATATTTTAACTTTGGGTGACTAGGTCAAATTTTAGCTTTAAGTGGCTAGGTCAAAATTCAGCTTTAAGTGGCTAGGTCAGATTTTAGCCTTAATGAGCCAAAAAGTAGTTTGGAAGGCTAGGTCAGAGTTTAGCCTCGAGTAATTGGGATTTTTGATTTATAAATGGTTTACCATGGGCTTAATGATAGAGTGACCATGGGTTTTAAGATTGGATGTACCATGGATTTGGATGTTAGGTGGACCATGGGTTTGGTGATAGTTAGCTAATAGATTTGATTAGGCTGTACCATAGGCTTAGATAGGCCATGGGTTTGAATAGTAATATAAAAGATGAAACCAAGTTAGCATTTAGTTTGGGTAAGGATGTGGATAAGAATAAAGCTAGGTCATCTTCTAGCTTTAGTAAGGATTGTTGAGGATAAGGCTAGATCAATGTTTAGCTTGGGTAAGAATTGCAAAAGATTAAAGCTAAGTCAGTGTTTAGCTTAGGTAAGGACGATGAAGGATGAAAGCTAGGTCAATGTTTAGCTTAGGTAAGAATTATGAAAGATGAAGCTAGAATAGAGCTAGGTTAGTGTCTAGCTTAGATAAGGATTGTGGATTTGGATAGAGGTACCATATATGGGTTTATTTTTACCGTGAGTTTCATATGGGTTTAGGTAGGACTGGATTATGGGTTTAGGTGAACCGTGAGTTTTGCGTTTTGACCATAGGTTTAGGTGGAGGTTTTGGGTTTCGACCATGGGTATAGGTAAACCATGAGTTTTAAGCTTTGACCATAGATTTAAATGGACTATGGGCTTTGGGTGTTGAAAATGGGTTTAAGTGGACCATGGGCTTTGGGTGTTGACCATAGGTTTAGGTGAACCATGAGTACTAGGTTTTGACCATGGGTTTAGGTGGACCATAGGTTTTGGGTTTTGACCATGGGTTTAGGTGGACTATGAGATTTGGGTTTTGATAATAGGTTTAGGTGGATCATGGGCTTTAGGTGTTGACCATGGGTCTAGGTGAACCATAGGTTCTGAGTTTTGACCATGGGTTTAGGTGGACCATAAGTTTAGGGTGTTGACAATTGGTTTAGGCAGACTCGGGTTTTGAGTTTGACTATGGGTTTAGGCAGACCATGGGTTTTGGGTTTTGACCATGGGTTAAGGTGGACCATGGGTTTTGGGTGTGAAGATGTTTGGATAGGTTTTAGACTCTTCACAATGTTCAAGCTATACATGCATGTATGATTGAAAAAGGTTTCTTAAAATACCAAGTTCAGTATTATGGTTTATACAATCATAAAGAAAGGTTCTACGAGTCATTACATGAAAGGGTAAGGGTTTGAAAAGAACCCATCACACTAGAGATATGTATACCTAACCAGATGTGAGTCAAGGAGCCTTGAGTGGATCCAATAGCATATATATACTCGTTACACCTCTAAAATATTAGAGGATACATCGTGGGCTAGATGATTTCATTATCGACAAGCAAACCTAAAGAAGGTTGCCCACTCGATCCTTTGCTTTCCTAAGAAATTAGAGTTTTGGATAAAGAGCCCAATGTAGTGATGCATGAAAAGCTATATTGTATTAAAAAGCCAAACTTTTGTTTTACCAAGAGTATTCCACTTTCATCTTTTATTTTGAAAAAAAAAAAAGATTTTGGAGTACCCAATGGAGTCGCTAATTGTGAGGCCTTGCCTGAGCACCAGTCTTGATCCACTAAAGGGAATTGAAATGCTAATTTGGGAGAAATATCACGATTGCAACCCGCTATGAGTTAAGAAAATTGTATTTTCTAAGTTGTAATTTCCAAAAGGAGTCGCCACTTTAACTTTGTTTATTTTTAGTTGGGAAAATTAAGGGAAAAACTTAATTTGATTGACTCCAAAATTATACTATTTATCATAAGGAAAAGCACTAGTCCTCGAATGACCAAAGAGTGCTCGGGGACTAGGTTTTGGTTAAAACTATACAAAAAAAAAATAGTTTGGCTTAAATACAAAATAGTTTTTTTTTTTTAAAAAAAGAAGTTTTTATGTATGCATGAATAGATATAATATGATGTATGAAATAAATATTATTTATGTAATGCATGGAAAATATGAGATAATGACAATTATAAAATACAAAAAATAAAAGAAAACTACCTAAAATTATTACAAGTCAAAATATCAAAATTAGGGATCTTTCCTCTAGCCCTTATAGGTTCCATGAAAAACATCCATTTCCCAAATATAATCTAAACAACTAAAGTAACAAAAAGTAATAAAACAATTATAATAAAAAGAACTAAAAGTTTGACTTTTATTTAAGAAAAACAATTTTAATCCTAGATTATATGAAGAAGGTGATAAAGAGAAGAAGTTGTTAATTTTAGTAGAGTTGAATGCCTTAGAGACAGCAAGCCTGCTGTCACATCCCAACTTTTGAGAAATAACGGTCCTAGAACATGGGGAGACATAAGATCACCCACGCTCATAGAACCCACTTGTACTTATATAAATCATGCCTAGGATCATACCAAACCCCATACACTAAATTAAATGTCCAATAATATAGGAAACTTTAATATGCAGAAGAATAGTTTAACAAAATACTTTGAAAACATCTTATAAAGAAAATAACATTTAAAGTTTGAATAAAATAAATCATCAATGATTAATATCCCAAAATAAACTTGTAGAGCATCTACTAGTAACTCTTCATAACATAGTATAATAAAAGACTTGGACAAGGAATCCTTTAAGTGAAGTAGAAAGCTTGAGCCATCACCTTGCCCCCTCAAATTTGCTCACCTAGAGCTACACAAGAGAAAGGAGTGAGATAGATGATGTCAATGAGTAAACAATGTAGCATTTACGATATCGTATATCCCATTTTCAAAGAAAACCCATTGCGTATAACACATTGTTCATGATTTACAAATCATGGTTTCACAGTTTCACTTTAGCAAGATTTTCACTTTATCAGGTTTGCAGAAATTACACTTATAACACTTATCACCCATAAAGAGTAAATGACTACGCTAGCTCATTCACTCGAGGGAGAAGTGGCCTCATACCAAATTCCAACTCCCAACCCATAACTTATAAAGTCGTGAAAGTGGTCAAGCTCTACAGCTAGAACCACCCCTTCTAGCTGAGGTGGCTACACTATCCCTATCCATCGGGTTAAGACCATATGCACAAGTTTCGATGATTACCCACATCAGCATGAGGATTTTTGCATAAAGGATTAGAGGTACTATAGCTAGAGCTACTGGTATTCACATATAATAATAGCACTTAAGGTAATAATAACATGTACCACAATAACAATAGCAGTTTAACTTTTTGAACAAAAAATCCAATAATAGTATAGTTCTAGATAGAAAGTAGATAAGGTATAATTTCAAAAGGGTTTTTCATATCATTGAATAAAAATTATTGGTTTTTGGACCAATTGTCCTTTGGCAACCCAAGCTTAATAAGAAATCATATAATCAAATTTAAAATGAAGTGAACTTGGGTTTTAGGAATATCAAAGGTTCCCATTAACTTAATCATTATAGCTTGCACTTGTAACAATAGCATAATGTTTACTCACCTTGTGGTTCCTTCGCTCCTAGTACTCGTAGCCCTTGAACCTCTAGAACTCCTCAAGCTCTAACTTAATATTTTTTTCAATACTTAGTATATATTTAATCATCATGTTATCGTATCCCATAACTACCCTATGCACGTATAACATTCGCATACATTTAGAGTTGCACATAGATGTGCACTCATCACTTGCACATAATATGTTGACTTTACCCAATCACATTCACATTGCAATCACAACATGAGGTTAAGATACCTTAAGTATACCAAATTGTCTCTAGCCTTGTCTAGAGTCATTCCTTTAACCAACATGCAATTTAACCATTTATCATTCATTCATACATGCCAATAATCATTAAAATACATTGCACAAAAATTATAGACATTGGGATAAGAATCTCAATGTAGGCCGAATACCCCATAAAAGAGAAAACCTGAATTTTCTTACTTTCAAACCTGAATTTTCTTACTTTCTGCACTTTTTGTCTATTACAGTAATATGTGGAAATATGGTTTGAACCAAGATTTTTCATGTAATCAAAACAAAAATCATTGTGGAACATAAACATGTAAGAATCAACACATATATAGATGTATACGCATGAAAATTTCCAACTTTAGGTTTTAGGATGAAAGACCATGAGTTTTCTTGTTTCCAGTATTTTTCGGTCATTACAGCAATATGTAAACATGTGATTTAAGCCATTATTTTTCATTTAATTACAACAAATATTAGTTTAGAACATCAATAGACACAAATCAATGGCCATCAAATTTTGAAATCATAGAATTTTCCAACTTTCAAGTTCTAGGATGAAAACCTTGAATTTTCCTATTTTTTCAAAACTTTTCGGTCATTACATATGCATAAATTTTATTCAATTTGATATTTTTCATCTAAACACATCAAAAATCTATGTAGAATACAAATATGCAGAAATCCCCCCCCCCCCCCCCCCCCTTTATAGTGTTTATGCATGAAAATTTTAATTTTGAGTTGCACATTCACCTTTGGAGAAATCGCATAGAGAGATTGGTGTTTTCGATAGAAAAATTGATTTCTCTCTCATGAATTCCCCTAGGTCAAATTTTATCAATCAAAATCAGTAAATATTCAATTCAAAATAATTTTCCCATTATTAGTTTCATAAAAATCCAATAATAAATTGAAAGGAGAGGAAAACTTACGAATACGGTAAAGAAATCGCAAAGTTTGAAGGTATTTTGTGAATTTCGGTAGAAAGAATAATTTTGAGAGAATTTTTCTGCCAAAGTTATGAAATAACAAAATGGTGGCTTCTGGAAGCTAGGGCTGGACGAATTTTCATAATATATATGTAGGATTTTGGACAATTTCCAAGATTACCCTTTATGAGCTAAGTTAGGAGTGTTTAGTGTAGTGGGCTTTTGGATATTTGGGCTTTTTAATTATTTTTGAGGCTGATTATAGGTAATTAAAATAAAAATATTTTTCTTATTATTTCCTTTAAAATTTCCCCCAATACATTTATTTTAAAAATTATTTTAAAATGCTCATAAAATTATTTTATGCTTAAAAATCACCTTTTTGCTTGAAAATTCATTTTATGTAAAATAAATTATTTTATGCTAATGCACTTTATATGAATAATTTATTTCACAATGATAACTCATTTTATGCATATTAAAAATGATTTAACATGCCACATACTCATCAATCACATAATACATGAATTTTCATAAAAGCACATACTTAGTCTTAATAGCTCTATGTCAAGCAAATTTATCACGAAAATTTCTAAAGTGGTTGTCAGTTGTTACACCTGTGTATCCCTTTGAATTGGAATCATACCCCACGCAGTTCTTTCTTCTTGCGAAGGAGGAGTTTAAGTAATTCCCTTTGTTATCATCTTTCGATTGATTTTAAGGGCTTAGGCACTTGGTAATTAGGTCAGATTTTAATTAGCAAAAATTAGATCTTTTCAGATTTAGATCTTGAAATTGGAATTGAAAAGGAAAAGAAAAGAACTTTTACCTTTGGCTTTTAGTGGCGAGGAATGTAGAGAGTGAGCTTGGCACCAAATATAAGTTCCATTTTGGCTTAGAGATAGCACGAGCACTCCTTTAGGAAGAAGAACTCTTGAATAGTATGAACTCTTCTTGGAGAGACTTGGATCACACCTTTGCTTGATTACCATGAATTCCCTTTGAAAAAATAGCTTGAATTGCCTTTTCTTGATTAGGAAGCATAGAGATGGGGTTTGAGGTGATTATGAGGCTTATGAATAGGGTTTTAAGATGATTAAGATGCTTATGAATAAGGTTTGAGGTGATTAGGAAACTTAGGAATAAGGTTTGAGGTGATGGAAGAAGTCTTGGAATGGGGTTTTAGAGATTTGGAGATTTAGAAAGAGGGTTTTGATGATTGGAAAGCTTAGGAATAGGATTTAGAAAGCTTTAGGAAGAGTATAAAAGTATGGAATTGTATGTGGAAGTTGTTGTGAGGTGCAAGTTATTTATAAGGGAAGTTTGGAGGCTCAAAACTTTGAATCTTAGTTGTGGAAACTAGCAAAAACGCGCTACAATAATTTATCCTTGACTGCAATAACCATAGAGCTCTCTATGGCAACTGCAGAGCCTTTATGGTAGCCAATTTGGCTGCTGTAAGGACACGTACGGCAATCGCAGAGGTGGTTACGATTACCACAACTCTCTGTGAGTTGCCGTACTGGCCCGGGGGTTGCCACACCTCATTTTTGGCATGTTCTCATCCATTTTTTTTTTATTTTGGCTCAATTTGATTCTATGGGTTCATAACTGAGTGCTGGTCATCTGAAGATGCAAATTTATGGGTCCAAAAAACAAAGGAATTTAATGAAATCAAAAATAGATGAAAATAAGAAAAACAAACGAAAATAGAAAACACAAATCAAACAGAAAGATATAACCTAATTTAGAGTCTAAGCTTTGATACTAAATTAATACGAACTCCAAGTACATTAAATTTGAGAGCCAATATCTAACAACCCACACCCACCTAAGAAGTTTTCATGACCAATTACTTGATTAGAGCTATTATGGCTAAATGTGTGCTTTTATGAAAATTCATTTGTTATGTGATTGATGAGTATGTGGTATGTTAGATTAACTCTAATGCACATAATATGAATTATTATGGTGAAATAAGTGATTTATATGAAATGTATAAGCATAAAATAATTTATTTCACATAAAATTGAATTTTCGTGCACAAAGCAATTTTTAAGCATAAAATAATTGATGAGCATTTTTAAATAAATATTTTAAGGGGGGATTTTAATGAAAATGATAAAAAAAATTTATTTTTAATTATCAATAATCAGCCCATAAATTAAATAAAAGACCTAATTTCCCAAAACCCCACTACACCAAAACACTCTAAACCTAGTTCATTATGGGTAAACTTGGAATTTGGCCAAAATCCTAAATATTTAAGCGAAAGTTTAGCCAGCCCTTGTTAGAAAGCCACCATTCTATTATTCTTCATAATTTTAATAGAAAAATTCTCTCAAAAATATTCTCCCAACCGAAATTCACATGGAGCTTTCAAACCTTACGATTTCATGACCGTTTTCATAAGTTTTTCTTTTCTTTTAATTTACTACTTGATTTTTATGAAACTAATCATGTGGACTGTGTATTTGCTATTTTTCTTTGATTAAATTTGGCCTAGGTGAATTTTTGAAAGAGAAATTGATTTTTCTACTAAAAACACAACAATCTCTATATGATCCTCCAAAGGTGAACCCTAAAATTTAAAATTTGAAATTTCATGCATAATCACAGGGTGGCTTCCAATTTATATATTATTGTGTTCCAAATTGGTTTTTGTTGTGTTTAGATGAAAAATATTGATTCAAATCATATTTTTGAATATAACTTTAATGATCGGAAAAGAATGGAAAGTAAGAAAATTCATGGTTTTCACCCTAAAACCTAAAGTTGGAAAATTTTCATGCATATGTATCTATATGGGTGCCAATTTGTACATTGGTGCATTCTAAAATGATTTTTGACATGTTTACATGAAAAATATTGATTTAAATCATGTGTTTGCATATACTATAATGAACAAAAAATGTGAAAAGTGAGAAAAGTTCATGTTTTTCATGAGTATTGGTATTGACCTAAATTGGGATTTTAGTGCCAATGTCTATAATTTTTGTATGGTATATTTCAATAATTATTGGCATGTACATGAATGGTAAATGATTTAATTGCATGTTAGTTAAAGATTAACTCTAAAGAAGTCTAGAGACGATTAGGTATACCTAGGGTTTCCTAACCCTATTACTATATATGGTTAATATGTGAATATGATTAAATGATATGGGAAATAGGTTTTATTATCAGTTATTAATGAATAAATGATCTTAAATGAACTATGAGATTAATTTTTCACTTAGTTTAAAGGGATAAACATGATTCTTAAAAGGTTACTTATTAAGTTGATATATACGTAAAGTGTTAAGTGTACTAAGTTGAATGTTAAATGGAATTGATATTAAGATCATGATATATTGTGTTTGACTTTAGAGAATTCATGGTATGAGTTATAATGTTATTTTATATAAGCCTATGAAGGCTAAGTGTGCAAGACTTTAAATGTCAACATGTTATGTGCAAGTGATGAGTGCATTTCTAAATGCAACTCCAAGTTTATGTGAATGTTATATGTGCATGGGGTAGTTATGGGATAGGATAGCATGATGTTAAGTAAATGCTAAGTATTGAATTGTAATGTATGATAGAGCTTAAGGATTATTAAAAGTTCAAAGGCTACAAGTACTAAGAGCAAAGGAACCACAAGGTGAGTAAACATTATGTTCAAGTTACAAGTACAAGTTATCATGTTATTCGAGCCTTTGAGAATCTTGAAACTCAAGTTCTTTTCTATTTTTTAATTATGACTATATGACTTCTTTGTTAAGCTTGGGTTGCCAAAAGATTTGGTCTGAAGCCATTTTGATTATTCTATGATAAGAAAGAACCTTTGTGATTGTTGCCTTACCTAATATTCTTTCTGGAATCACACTATTGTTTATCTTTTGTTCAACAAGTTGAACTGCTATTACTATTTTGCTACATATTATTGCTTTCTTAAGTGCTATTATTATAAATGATTACCATTAGCTCTAGTTATGGTACCCATGAATCTTTTATGCAGAAATCCTTATGCCGATGTAGGTAATCATCGGAATCTGTGCACATGGTCTTAACCTGATGGATAGGGGCATAGTGTCCACCTCAACTAAAAGGGGTAGTTCTAGTCATAGATCCTGATCAATTTCATAACTCTTTACAAGTTACAAGTTAGGAGTTAGAATTTGGTATCATGCCACCTCTCCCTTGAGTGAATTGAGTAGGATCTTCACTCACAAGTGATAAGTGTGATTTCTACGAACCTTATTGAATTAAAAGCTATAAACCATGAGCCATGAGTCATGAATTACAAATCATGATCTATGAGTTATAAGCTATGAGCACTTTTTAAGGGATATGTGTTATTGTATATGCTATTTGGTTTACTCATTGAGATTTTCTATCTCAACCCTTTCTTTGTGTGGTTTTAGGTGAGCATTATAAAGAGGCAAGGTGATGGCTCAAGCAATCTACTCCGCTTAGGGAATTTCTTTATCCAAAGTTTACTAGCATACTATGATTTGAAGAGTCCCTTTTAGATGCTCTGGTAGTTTCATTTGTAGAATATTATTTATGTGTTAACTTATTTGAGAGTCTTAAATGTTCATTTCATATGGATTATATCTAAAGTATTTTAATATTATGCTTCCATTAGTTAAAGTTTTCCTTATTGTTGGTTTAATTAAGTTAATGCATAAGGTTCAATACAATTCTAAGTAATATTTGTATATGTATGAGTGGGCTTTACAGTCATGGGTGACCTTATGTGTCCCCATGTTTTAGGACCATCATATCTCATAAATTGGGATGTGACACAATATCCTTATGCTTGAAAGCAACTCCTTGGAAAGCTAAATTAAGTTTTCCCCAAGTTTACGACCTAAATCCAACCAGTGATAGAGCACCTTAGAATATGATCACCATTAGAGGATGATCTCCACTACACAATATCAACTTGTGAAAGAAAACCTTAGAATGATACATACAAAGTAATTAGCTTTGATTGTATGAACTTGATTCAAGTAAGAATAAAAAACAAGAGATAACATTCTTAAGAAAACTGAATTTGATTGATCAAAAACTTTTCTTTTAGATGAATGGTTAAGTTTATAAAGAGGCTTAACCCTAAATTACAAGTATACATGGACTAGGAAATCTTTCTAAATAAGGATTGAAGTTTCCTAGTTAGAAATTGATTCCTAAACTTATTTTTAAATAAGAAATAAATCTGAACTCATTTTGGGCTTTAAACCTAACATAAATGGGCCCAAAACTCTCTAATTACATGTCCAAACTTAATTTAATTGAACATGGGCTTATATCATATTGATAGGGACCTAAAAGCATCAAAACTAAAGTAAAATAATAAAAATGGTAAAATAAAATGAATAATATAGTAGCCTACATGCCCAAGGACATATCTATGTTCCAGGGTGTGCTGAGCATCCTACCTCTGTACGAAGGTGTGTTCTAGGGTGTGTTGCATTCTGCCCATATTAAATGAAGAATGCCTTGAAGCTTCGTTGAATACAATTGGATCCATATGCAAAGCTCATGATCTAAATATCCTTGATTGGTTTATAGGAAACTTCATACAACCTTATTTCTTCTTGAATGGTCTATCAATCATGCACAACGGTTGTATTACATGCTTTTTATAAGCTATCTTGATAGAAATGATAACTTTGAAGAACATTCTTAAAATCTTTAACTTACAAATATTTGTAGGATTCCTCCAAGGCATCTTGATTCTCATCAAACCTTCAATGGAGAAATTTCATTTTTATGCCAGAAGAAGGACATAAAGAACTAACCAAGGAGTTTTTAGCAACTATCGTTCTTCACAAGAAACTCTCATCTCCTTATAGACACTATAAAATCAATTTTAGATTTTTTAAGAAGGAGTATAGGCTAAGATTGGATGAAGTACTGACATTTTTTGCCTTCAAAAGGAATATGCCTTCACCTTGATTGATTTGGACATAAGCTACAACTCTTTTTGGTAAGAGATATCCATTGAAAGTAAGTATGATGCTTAAGAGCTCTCTGGCCAAGCATTTCAAAACCCTCACCTTTTGGATTCTCCATCGCATTATCACCCTCTCAATCAATGCAACAAGGAGTAGCAATGAGAAGGTGACTCAAAAAGACCTTTACTTTCTTTTTAGTTTAATAAAAACCACAAAATTCAAAGTGCCAAGTTCCATATAGATCAATTTGTCCACATGGCAAAGACCCTAAAAGGAACCATTGTACTCTCCTCCCATATTTCTCTCATAATCAAGCATGCGAAGCTCTAACCCCCCAAACTAAAGCCATCCTTAAGACTTCCTTTAAGTCTTCCATGCTAAACTTGGAGTACATACTTCACTTCAAGTGTTTGAGAGAGAAAAATAATGAATATGAGTACATTTTTGGTGAATTTGGTAATCAAAAGACTTAAAGGAAAAGGACAAGGGTGAGTGTCCAAGGTGAGCCTAGCTAACCCATTATAGAAGGAATTCAAAGAACTCAAGGAACCTAAACCTCTTCTCAACCTTCTCAAGCTCAAAGTGACACCAATGTGCTCCTTTATAAAGTATTGAGGGGACTCAATGTTTTGGATCATATTCACCATGATATTTATGATATCCAAGGTCACATGGGTCTTTCTCAATGTCATTTACAAGAATGGGAGTTAAGTGGAAGTGAGAAAGAGCAAGAAGAGGATTATGGAGATGGAGAAGGAGATGAATCTTAAACCTTTGAGAGTCTTGGGACATCTTTTCTATTTTTATCTTATTTTTCTTTATTTTTTATTTGTACTCTCATTTTGATACTTCACTTGTAAAATCAAATATCCTTTATGATTTGAAATGAATGCAATGCAATTTTTTTATTTTAGCTCAATTCTAACTTCTTTGTTCCTTATATATTTCATTTAATTTCATTTAACTTCTTAGTTCCTTATATGTTTAACTTCCATTTGCATATTTTACTTATTTTATTCTCATCCTCTTTTTCATCTTGATAAAGGGGGAGAAGGAATTTGGAAGTAAAATTCACAACTTCAGCAATTTGGCATGAATTGATTATTTAAAGGGGAGTTACTTATTGCATTAACTTAATGGGAGCATTATAATCTTTGCTACCTTTGCAACTTTGAAAATTGAAATTTTTACCTTGTGAATTATTGCAAATTTGTAAATTTACTTAATTATTTTTTCAAAATTCAATTTAATTGTCAAAATAAAAAAGGAGGAGATTGTTGACCTAAGTTGGTTCACAACTTGGTCAATCTTTATTTTGGTCTTGTCAATTAAATTGAAACAAACTAATGTTTACAATTAGTATATATCTTACAAGAAATACACTTAGAAAAGGTTAAAAATTCAAGAAATCACAAATTCCCTAAATGTAGAAAACTAACCTGAAAATTGCTCCTACCTGCAATAGCCAAGTCGTGCCTGCCATCACAATTTTGCAATCGCTGCATACAAATTGTGACCACAATTAAATTAAAGCAAATGAAGAGAATGACAAAAAGGTTCATGCAATTCTGGATGTTGAATATGAATCGCGATCATGATCTTTGAGTTACAACTATAAAATTGGCATTTGACATGGATCTCTCTAATGGATAGTCAAGTACCCAGTGATTAGATGCCATGTGTCATTAGCCATTAAAGGTATGAATTTTGCAACCACTATTACACTTTTGGCAGATAACTTTTTGCAAGGTATTTTGAAGTTGATTTTTTATCTCTTATATTTATTTATAACGGCTCTTTGGTGGATATATGCTACAAATACCTCCTCCAAAGGCCTTAGATAGTAGAATATAGTTTTACAAGTGTCCAAACTCTTCCAATTTTATTTCTCAAGCCAAAAACCTTTGTAACACATATTTTGTGTTGGTTGGTTAAGTGTTAGCCATTAAAACACTTGTAAAGGTTGGGGAATGAGTCTTAGAAAACTCTTGTTTAGGTTTGAGTGTAAGCCTTTGTAGAACACTTGGTTGGAGTTTAGAGTTAGCCTTATTAAAACTCTTGTTTAGGTTAAGAGTGAGCCTTAGAAAACTTTTGTATGGTTTGGTGTGAGCTTAAACACTAAGTTAGGAGTGAAATTGGTAAAACTCCATAGATAGTGGAAATACCCAATAGTGTTATTGGGGAGCGGATGTAGGATTGGTTGGATCTGAACCATTATAAATCTTATGTCTCCATCTTTCTTTCCCTATCTCCTTTTTATGTAAATTTTATTTTCCCACCAATTCAACCCTCCTTCCTGGTGCACAAGGGCAAACACATAAGAATATCATAAGATGTGATTTTAATTAATAATGTGACAATGAATGAAAAATGAAATCAATTCTGATAAACATTTTAATAGTAAAAAGAAAGTCAGACTGAGTTTGATTTAACTTGACTAAGTTAATTATTTTCTTAGGATGTGATGCCAAAGTGCTAGTAAATGGGCATGAGCATAATACTTAAACATCTCCTAAATCGTTAGAGATAATAATAGTGACATAAGAAGTTGATTTTAATCAAATCTACAATAGTAAAATAGAAGTCAAACTTAGTTTGACTTGGTGAGCCTACATGACTTAGTTGCTTGAACAATGCTATTAAAGGGCTTGTAAATGTGCATTATAAAGTGAATAAAATTAATCTAGCAATGTCTAAAGTTCATAATAAAATTTAAAGGTAGAAATATGTATACTAAAGTGAAAGAAAAGAAATGAAAAATTTATTGAGCTACTAAGCATTTAATGTGCATATATGGATTTGTTATTGGGCTTTTGAACTCCAAAGCCCAAACCCACTTGGATGGCTAGTCCATAAGGCCCATGGATAAGTGAAAATAAAATTTTTCTAGAGTTAAAAATAGTTAGCCAAAACAAATTGATGTAGGAAAGCTAGCCACCATATTTGACTTGGAAGCTACCATTTTTTACTATGTCAAATCCTTCTCCAACTTGAATTTTCACTTTTCCTACACCAAAGTCTACATTCATTTTTATTATTTCCACACCATATGATGAACATCATCAACTTAGCCAAGATCCTAGCCATACAGTTTAATTAAATCATAACCATCCATTGTGATTAAATCCCAGCTATTGGATTAGAGATGATTAAATCCTTACCATTCAACATTTCATATATAAGTAAAATTTGTGTTCATCTTCATCATTTAGCAAACTCTATACCAAAACTCCCCTTCAACTAAAGAAAAATCTCTCCATATGAACATCAACATAGAAGCTCAAAATCAAGGTTTTTCAAGGTAAGAAATTAAGCTTATCTTTTCCTTTCCTTATTCTAAGAATGACTTTGATATTCTACTGGCAAAACTTCCCTATTTTTCCATTTATACAATTTGGACAAAAGAGAGCATGAATAAGAAATGCTTGTTTTGGATGTTCCTTGATTAAATAGGAGAACTTGGTTTGAGAATTTAAGATTAAATATGCAAATAGAAGCAAAGGAAGCATGAAAGTCACATAAGCTCACTAAAGGTGGGGTTCAACCACTTTGATGAAATAACTAAGGGAAGTGTTCAAAATTTTATTTGAAGGTATCTAAGGATATTAAAGATAGATAAAAGTGGTTTAAAAGTATTATATTGAATTATGGAGGCTTATTTCAAAACTTGAGAATTTTGAAGGCATAAACTTAGTTAAAATAGAAACCTCGTGTTCTAATACTTGTCTTTAATATTTGATTGATCAAATAGGATCAATATCATGCCAATTTCATATTTTTATGATTAATTAGAAGATTTGATAATGAATTATAGGTTTTGCACAAAATTATCCAAAGTTGGAAGAATTGGGGAAATTGATGGTTTTCTCCAAATTCTATGGTTTATGGAACAATTTAAGGATTTGAGAAATGAACTTGTACTCAAGAAATTGAAGGGGCAATTAAGCTTACAAATGGTGTAACATAATTTGTATGATGTTAATTTCAAAATTCAATGATAGAAATAATTTTTCTTAAATTTAATGAATTAGGTTCATCTATGGAATTGGAAAGTGAAAGTGGAATTAATCCTATTAGATATTGGAAATTATTTAAATTGATTCTAATTAAGTAATATGAAGTTGCAATGAGAAATTAGGAGAAAAAGGATTGTCTTTCCTTAAGTGAATTTATTTGGCCATATGGAAGGCAACTAAGGGAAAATGTTAAAATTAGTAATATATATGTATATTGTGTCTTAATCTTAAATTAATAAGTTAGTACTACAATGGACAAGGTAAAAAGTGTTAACAAAGTTGAGCTAAATTTAAACTAATGACACAACAAGGTAGTGATTAATGTATAATTGAAATGCCAAATGTGTAGAATCTAAAGACAATGACAAGGACATTATCTAAAAGTGTGAAGAGCACTACTAGTATCATGGTTAAATGTAAATAGGAGTAAAGGAGTTGAAGGTGAGTACTTAATAATATAATATGATATGTGCCATATTCTATGAACCATGTCGATCAAATCATTTTTATTGAAATATTCAAATTCCATGTTGAGCATGAATTACTTATTGAATAATAAGTCATTGGATATGATACTTCTTTATGGCATTTGACTATTGTGAACCTTTCATGTTGATTTCATAATGTGATCATTGAATTCCTTATTTCGAACCTTATATGAATCTTTCTATTGATGCCTATTGATAAGTAGAAATACCCTTCTAATGCGTGGTAATACATTGGACCTTGTGCACTTAGTATGAGCTTATAGGTAAAGCGAAAGTACCTAACCTCTATTTGGGGGAAACTCTAACCATAAGACCTAATAAGTTTTATGTAATATGATTTGCATGTGCGAGTAAGGCTTAGGCCGCCACTCTTTTATTTACATATGAGAAGCACACTGCTTCTATGAACTTATCATTTATGCTAAAGATATTGCTCCTATCTTGAATGGTAGAGTGATTCACAATGACAATTTTGATTAACATCACTTCATTGCCAACCTATCCTAATAATGACCCATATATTCACCTTATATCATATTATTATGTACTCGTTATGTTTTGTCTCATTCCATAGTTGTTTAAATTTTTCAAGTTAGGTTGATGAGTCAACAAGGTAAATTCCAAGCCTTATCCTTCCACTTGGAAATTGCTTTGCTAATTTTGGGTGTTATGGATTTTGGTTATGTGACTATAAAGACTATTATTTTAAAGCTCCATGGTGACCGAAAGTTTAGTATTAATATGTTATCAAATTTATATGTACTATAAATTATACTATAATTTTATTATGATAGTGTATTAAGTAGTGAACATATGTAAAATGAAATGAATATGCAAATGGTATTAATGAGTATTCAGTAATATGTAAAATGATAAATTAGTAATGGGCAATAAAGAAAGGTAATTAGGTTTTGATTTTGGGATAAGGTTTAACATGGTAAATGGTAAAGAATTATAAGTTAAACGAGATTATATGGGTTTAGTTGACTTTATGTTTCTCTATGTCCTAGGACCATCATAACTTAAAAGTGGATCATGACCAACATCTTATCCTTTATGGGAAAAAATGGACATTTCTATTAGCTAAAAGTTGTAATTACAATTTTAACCTTAATGCATATTCTTTAATCCCTAAACCCATCCAAGGGGCTTAGTGAATAGTGAATATTCTTTAACCCCAAAATTGTCTCTTTTCCATATCACATATAAGCTTAGGGCACGTCTAATATGTTTACGATTTTCACTAAGCTTAAAATTAAGTCTTTAATTTAGTCTAAATTATTTTCAATTTAATCTTTCTCATTTGCATCTACAATTGAAGATTTAATTGAATTGAAACTTTCATAGATTAAACATCAGGCATGCTAGGGTCCTTATAAATTTAATTACATATTTAATCATTTTACCACTAATCAACTAATTAAACACTTTAATTAATTATTATGGTAAATTTTTCACATCTAAAAGGTGATCACTATTGGGTGTGTGACCTAACTAGTAATGAGAATGAGAAAACAATTTTCTCTATTAATGTAAAATTTCTACTTCACACTTAGTCCCAAAAGTCATTGGTGACAGCTAACATTCCATATCATGACTACCTAATTAGAAATGAATGTTTATAGTTGATTACTTTAAATGTCACATAGACTATCAATCATTAATCATCATGCACTAAAATCCTTTCATTAAGGATCCCAATCTCGGTTAGGGTAATAGTTTATGTCAAGACTAATGTGCATTGATTCTATGTCTTTATCTCCATTCTAGTTCTTAATGAGATTAGATTCATAATAGAAACTCTTTTTAGTGAATTTGTCTCTATTTGCCTTGAGCTTTAGTTATTAAGCATAACTAGATAACATAGTATCTCAACCTTGTTTATTCAAGGTAATGAATTCTATCTTGGGGATCACTTACTTCCATACATAACAAACTAAAATTATCACATGCCATATATCTACACCTGAATAACATGTCTATGTAAGCAGTAATTCTCATGACCCACTTATTAAGTTGTGACAATCCAAAGGCATAGAAAGATATAAAGTTACCTAAACCCATAGAACCCTATTTAACTTATAAGTCTTTACCATTTACCATGTTGAACCTTATCCCAAGATCGGAACCTAATTACCTTTTCTTATTGCATGTTACTAGTTTATCATTTTACATATTATCAAATACTTACTAATACCATTTACATGCTCAACTCGTAAAATTTCCAAATTTGTATTTCATGTCATTATAAAATGTTCATTACTTAATACACAACTATAATAGTAATTACAATACAATGTGCAATACATATAAACCTAATGTCATTTTAGTACAAAACATTCTGTAACCATGGAGCTCTAAAACAATGGTCTTCATAGTCATATAATCAAGATTCATAACACTTGAAATTGGCAAAGCAACTTGCAAGTAGAAGAATAGGGCTTGGAATTTACCTTGCTGACTCATCAACCTTACTTGAAAAATTTAAACAACTAAGAAATGAGACAAAGCTCAGTAAGTACATAATAATACAATATAGGGTAAGCATGTGGGTCCTTATCAGGATGGACTCATTATCAAAATGGAGCGATGTTAATCAAAATTGTCATTATGAATCAGTTTCTCATTTAAGATAGAAATAATATCTTTAGTTGAAATAGTAATTTCTTAGAAGTAAAATGCTTCCCACATGTATGAATTAAAGAGTGGCAGTCTAAGCCTTGCTCATTCACATGTATCACATTACACAAGAATGATTCAATCTTATGGTCAAGTATTCCCCCCAACAGAGGTTGGGTACTCTCATCCTACTTGCAGGCTTATAACAAATGCACAAGGCCCAATGCATTACCCCACATTAGAAGGGTATTTGTGCTTATCAATAGGCATCAATAGAAGGATCATAGGGAATTCCATGGAAAATATGCCAATATAAGAATAGTTCTCATCAATGGTCATATTGTGAAATCAATGTGAAAAGGCTCACAATGGCCTAATGCCATAAAGAAGCATTATATTCAATGGCTCAATATTCAATAGGAAACATGATCGACATGGAATTGGAGTATTCAATGAAAATGTTTCATTAACAATGGTTCATAGAATATGGCACATGTCATATTTTATTATTAAGTACTCACCTTGAACTCATTTGCTCCTATTTATGTTTAACTTTCATGTTAGTGGTGCTCCTCATACTCTTGGACAATGTTCTTATCCTTGTCTTTAAATTCTATACATTTGCATTTCAATTACACATTAATCACTTCTTTGTTATGTCATTAGTTTAAATTTAGCTTAACTTATTAACACTTTTATATTGTTCATTGTAGTACCATACATATACTTGTTACTAATTTTAACATTTTCCTTAATTGCTTTCCAAATAGCCAAATGTATTCACTTAAGGAAAGATAATTCCTTTCCTCCCAATTTCACATTTCAATTTCATATTACTCAATTAGAATCAATTTAAATAATTTTTAATATTCAATGGAACTAATTATACTTTGACCTTCCACTTCCATAATTGAACCTAGTTCATTATATTTGGGGAAAATCACTTCTATCAATTGAATTTTAAAATTAATGTTATATAAATCATGTTACACCATTCTTAAGCTTAATTCCCCTTTTAATTCTATGAATTCGTTCAATTCTCAAAATCTGTAATTTTTACATAAACTCTAGAATTTGGAAAAAACCATTAATTCACTATCAAATCTCCAAATTAATCATAAATTCATCAAATTAATACTTAGGCATTCAATTCCCACTAATTATTTTGAATTAATTCACTCTTATTTATAAGAACCCTAACTTGTCCCACTTAGGTAAAATTTTGGGAAAACTTACAATTTCTCATCAAATATTCAAATTAGATATAGAAATATGAAACTAACATAACATAAAACCTATAATGAAACTAACATAACATAAAACCTATGTAATCATTCAATTATCAATATCTAGCATTAGAACACCAAGTTTCCTTTTAAACTAAATTCATGCTACTAATACTTTCAAGTCTTAAATCAAGTTTCTATTGTTCTTTGACACTTCCAAATCATTTTTCTCCACCTAAGATAGCCTTAGGTACCTTCAAATGAAAATTAGAACACTTTCTTGCCACTTTCTTATGTTAGTCGAATTCTATATATAAAAGAAAAGGAAGATTTTTACAACTATAATACCCAAATCATGCTTAGTAAAATGAATAAAGAAGATGATTATAATTTCTTTCCTTGAGTAATTTTGATTTGTTAAGGTTCTTTGTTGATGTTGGTATGGAGAGGATTTTCTTTTGGTTGGTGTGAACTTTTGATGTAGAGATTGGCAAATAATGTTCATAACATAAATTTGAATATATATATATATATATATGATAGGTTGAATGGTGAGGATTTGATGAAGCTTACTTCGATGGTTAAGATTTAATCACAATGGATGGCTATGATCTAATTCAATTAGATGGCTAGGATTTCATCTAATTTGGTGATAGTCATCATATAGTGTTGAGATGCTAAAAATGTACCTAGACTTTTACGTAGAAATGATGGGAATTCAAGTTGCTTAAGTATTTGACTTAGTTAATCGTAGTGGCTTCTTAGTCAAATTTTATGGCTAACTCTTCCAATATCATATTATCTCTTAGCTAACCAATTATAACATTAAAGAATTTATGTTCATCCAACTATGGGCCTAATGGGCCAGCCATCGAAGAGGGCTTGAGCCTTTGGTGTTCAAAAGCCCATTAACAAGCACATATATGCATATTTCAAACTTAGTAACTTAATAGATTTTTCATTTCTTTTCTTTCACTTTAGTATACATATTTCTATCTTCTAATATCATTACACACTCTAGACATTCCTAGATAAATCTTATTCACTCTATAGTGCATATTTTCTAGCCCTTCAATAGCATTGTTCAAGAATGTAAATAAGGTAGACTCACCAGGTCAAACTAAGTTTGACTTCTATTGTACCATTGTAACTTTGATTAAAATCAACTTTTTATGCCACTATTATTATCTCCCAATGACTTGGGAGATGATAATGCCCATTCACTAGTATTTTAGGTTCACATTTCAAATAAATAATTAATGTAATCACACTAAGTCAAACTCAATTTGACTTTCATTTTATCATAAAAGTGCTTATTGAAATTGATTACATTCTTTACTCATTGTCACATTATTCATTAAATTACTTCTTATGATATTCTTAAAATTATTAATATACTAGAAAGGCTTTAAATAGTATAATAGATGAACATTATAGTGTCACCATTATTAACTCTAATAGGTTAGGGAAACCTTGGGTATTACAGCAATAAATCCTAACCATCTATATATGCATACAATATCCCTCAAGTGAAATGACTATATGTACTATTATGATCTACATGATAAATAATTGATAAGTAATAAAACCCCATATTATTATCATCTAACTTCATAGTTTAACTATTTACCCTATAAATATCCATGTGTTTGTATCGACATCACATGTCAAGTAGCATAAGACTCATTGCCTCTATAATCATCCAGAGCACATGCTAATTATAGAAATAGTCTTCCAAGATTAATGATTCCTAATCATTAATTTTATGACCACAAACATATTTAAAATATTTGTACAAGAGCGACCTGTCACTCATATTCTCAACGCTTGAGAATAGATCCTCTTATAAATACTTAAGGACTATATTTAATAATATGAAACCTTTTTCACATAATAAATGTATTTGTAATGCCATTGAAATTATTATCTTCTATTACATAACTATTATATGGCTCCTAGGACACATATTGCTATCAAATCATAGATGGACTTGCTAAAAGAAACTACATTTGGCCATCTTGTCAACCTTCAAGTAGGAAAGTGAAGTAAACAGCTTATCCATAGCCTACTATTGAGGCAGTTGAAGAAAGTTGATAATGATGATTTAATGTACTTCAATATTCATGGAAAAATAGTGAAGTTTGGGAGGAAGCAGTTTGCTTTAATGGCAGGTTTGAAACTAGGGGATAATGAAGCTACCATACTAAGGTTGTGTTAGTTGAGGCAGGATCCCATATGAAGAAATACATTCATGGTTGATTTGAAGGAATGATGGTGCTAATTAAAGTGGAAACAGGGGTGAAATTTCAAACAATTTAAAATTTTCACTTCGCCTAATTAGATCCATACATTCATTTAAGCAATTAATTAATTTATGTGTAAACTACATATGCATAGAAATAAGAAAGAAGAGTAATCATATTACCTTTTGAAGGTTTCTTCTTTCTTTATCAAACAACTTCTTAAGTGTAAAGCCTCTAGATCATCCACACCTAGTTCACCTTCAAGTTTTCCTTTGGTTTTCTTAGTATTCTTGCTTGAATCCCTGTCCTGGTTGCCCAATCTTTATTCAAGATTCTCCAACAAAAACCCTTTGGGAGACAAGGCTTCCCCTTGATTTTTTTTTTTGGACTAAATCTATTTTCAATTTGGAAGCAATTGTTTTTTCACAGAGAACAAAGAAAAGAATTAAGAAAATTTGAAAAAACTCTTTCTTTATCTTTTCTGTTTCTCTCTCAATTTCTCTTTCTAAAATTACTACAAGTGAAAAATGATGTTCATTTCTTAATGAAAAGATGAATGAAAATCCCTTATATACATCTTTTCTCCAAGACTTAACCCTTAAGTCTTCATAAAGACTTATATGGCCTTTTAGCTCATCATTGTAGAAGATGCAACAATGGACTTTGTTACTTCAAATGGTGAAATGATTCTTTTATCCTTTAGTGGCAAAATGGACATTTCTATTAGCTAAAAAATGTAATTATAATTTTAACCTTAGTGGAAAATTCTCTAAGCTCCTAAACCCGTGACATGACCTTATGAACAGTGAATTTTCTCTAACCCTTAAATTGCCACTTTTCCACATCATATATGGGCATAGGCCACATCTCATGTTTTTAAGATTTTCACTAAGCTTAAAATTAAGTCTTTGATTTATTTAGTCCAAATCATATTTAATTTCATCTTTTTCATTTACATCATATACGAAATAAGATTTAATTGAATCAAAACCTTTATAGATTAAACATCAGGACATGCTAAAGTTTTTGTAAATTTAATTACATATTTAATGATTTTACCACTAGCCAATTAATTAAGTTCTTTAATTAATTATTATGGTAAATCTTTTACACTTGAAAGGTGATCACTATTGGGTTTGTGACTTTCAAGATTTAAGTAATTAGTAATGGGAATGAGAAAACATTTTTCTCTACTAATGTGAAATTTCCACTTCACACTTAGTCTAATAAGTCATGAGTGATATAGCTAGCATTCAATATCACAACTACCTAATTAGAAATGAATGTTTATAGTTGATTATTTTAAACATCACATAGACCATCGATTATAAATTATCATATAATAAAAACTCTTCATTAAAGATCCCAATCTCGACTAAGGTAATAGTTTATGTCAAACACTGATGCGCTTTGATTCTATGTCTTTATCTTGATTAAAATTCTTGATGAGATTAGATTCCTACTATAAACTCTTTTTAATGAATTTGTTAGTCCTAGCTAAGAGCTTTAGTTATCAAGATTAACTAGATAGCATAGGATTTTAACCTCATTTACTCAAGGTAATGAATTCTATCTTGGTGATCACTTACCTCAATACGTAACAAATTAGAACTATTAGAACTATCACATGCCATATATATATATATGAACAACACATTTATGTCAGCAGTAATAAATCCTAATCACCTATGTATGGGATATAGTATCCCTTAAGTCAAAGGACTATAAGTACTATTATGACCTAGATGATAAATAATTTACAAGTAGTAACACCCTATATTATTATCATCTAATGTCACAATTTGACTATCATCCTATGAATATCCACATGTTTGTATCAACATCATATGTCAAGCAACATAAGACTCACTACCTTTTTAAGCATCCATATCACATACTAATTACAGAAAATAAATAGAGGTGATGGCCTTCTGGGATTAATGATGCCCAATCATTAATTCTATGACCACAAACATATTAAAAATATTTGTACAAGAGCAATCTGTCACTCATATTCTTAACACTTGAGAATAAATCCTCTTACAAATACTTAAAGACTATATTAAACATTATGAAACCCTTTTCACATAATAAATGGATTTGTAATGCCATTAGGAATTATATATACTATTACATAACTATTATATGTGTCTTAGTGCATATATTACGATCGATCTCAGCACATACTGCTATCGATCTCCCACTTACACTAGACTAATTATGCTTAGTATCAAAAATTCATCTTCTTAAAATAAAGTCTAACTAATACTAACTTTTAACTTTAGTCAATGAAATAAACAAGTTAATGGCTAATGTCATTTTCTGCAAGGCTAAAATGCCTTATTCCATCAATTGATTTGATAGTATCATAATGCCTTTTGAAATATTATAGATTTTAATGTGAGACTCGAATTCCCTTACCCTAAGTTAAGGTTCCATTATTATCGCATTAGAGAGGTACTCGTGATATACTTGGGAAACTCTTAAATAATTAATAACTGCTAAATCCAAAGCATGTTCTTATTCACAACATCCCATGAAGCAAATTTAGCTTTTGTAATGACATTTGTAATAATAATTTACTTAGAACTTCTCTAGTAAATTATTACTTCATTATAGATTACAACAATCCCAATGATAGAGTCTCTATCATTTATGTAGTAATATTCTTCATTTATCAAAATTAAATCTTAAATATTTCTTAGGTACGTTAGAATAATTTTGATTATATTTCTAATAATTTATTCTTGGATAGGATTAGAGTTTGTTAGTCATACTAACAAGGTTCTCAATATCTATCCCATTATATAACTCTTTTATAATTTAGATTTCCTTGGTATCTATAGAATCAACCCTCAAAAGTGAATATCAAAATCATAGGAAATAATACTTTTGCAATTAGCATGCTGAGCTTTTCAACATCTTTTCCTAAATACTAATTTAGATATATTTAATATTCTCTTTAATCTATCTTTATAAGTATGAATTAACAAGAATGTAAAATACTTATCTTAAGTCTAAATGTAGAAAGTAATAGTAAATCATTCTACAAATGCAAATATATTAATTCTTTTATCAACCAATGTGTTATTCATATAGAAATTTAGAAAGTGAGGAGACTCCCACTATCCTTTTGCATATTAAGGACTCATCTTGTGATATTACAACTTGTTAAGGTCTCGTATACTTTGGAATTTTCTTAAGACTCTAAGCCTTTAGATTTCTTCTATGATTATGTTTTCTTTTCTAGAGAAAGAAAACCAATATTGACATCTATATCTTAAACCCATAATCATTGCATTATTATATTGTATATGGCTATAATAGAATCATCTCATAATTTTCTTCATCATGAATTTACAAATTTTGTGCATTCATATGAAGGAAATTTTATTTTTTCTAAGATTAGATATTTTACTATCTCATGATTTACTTCATTATGAATATACAACTATTGTGTATTCATATAAAGGAAATCATATCCTATAGAAAAATTAGCTATTCTATTAAACATTTTAATAGCTTGTAAGGATAAAAAATTTAGTTAATTTTAGACTTCTCATAAGGTTGACAAAATTTACTTTGATCATTTTGTTGGATATTATTGTATGATATTCACCCAATCATTCTATCTTCCTCAATATGTAACTTTCTCAAATAAACACTTTATCAAGAAATAACATCTTTGCTAACAACTCTTTGCTATGAAACCTTATCTTGTCTTATCTAACTTCAGCTTATCAAATAAACTAGATATCTCAAATCTTAACATGAATAAGAATTTTGATACCCATCCATATCATATCATATATGAGTTAGGATTTGATGGGCTTTGGAAAAAATTCTAGTTATGAATATTTAGCTATTAATTGTAAATCTCTATAAGGAAATAAACAAAAACTTTCACAGTTCACCATCTATTACATCATATCATATATGTTGTAATTTATTTTTTTAGTATACCATCATATGTGGTTTTTCCAAAAAGAATCATAATTATATGCCAATTTTATATTTAAGGAATTCCTCAAAATTGGTAATTAAGTTTTCCCCACCTAGATCATATCACAGGGTTATGCTATTCTTTCACTTTGGTATGAAATATCCTTAATATTTATTTTCCTTTTCATTTTGAATTTCTTGAACATTTCAAAGAATTCAAATGAGCACTTCAATATATTTACCTTTTTTGAATGGGTCAATTTTATATATTTAGGTAAATACAATGAATTAGGAAAAACTCTCACTAATCATTTCACAAATGGTATTGATGTATCTATATGCATAAATACCAAAACTTCTTTAATTTCTATCCTTTTGTCCAATAAAAGATGATCTTTTTGTTTTTGCATTAGATACTAGACTTTTAAGTTGAAATAACTTCACAGACGAGTTGTGACATATGTTATCTAACTCGGTTGTCTTATCTTTAGCTAAACAAATTAAACTAAGAAATCATAGTGGTTTTAGATTGGAGTTGTTTTATTATTATTAACTTAATAATTATACATCAAATATATAATTCACACTCTTAAGTTTATTACCATAATAAACCACACACACAACTTTTTCATAATGAAATTCACAATTCCTTGAAGTTACAAAATAATGTATTCACAATTCCTTGAATTTACAAAATAATGTAGTCTAAGTATGAAATATATACATGATTTACAAAATATGATTTCTAAAATTATCATTAAGTACACACAAGATATACAATATACGATTTGTAAAATCATCATGAAATATCCTAGAATCTCTTTAGAAATAACACTTTGTCCTTTAGATCTTTAAAAATCACTTCATTTAACTCTAGGCTTCCATTACTTACTCTGATCATACATAACGCATATAAGCATCTATATCATGAATCTTAGCAACAAATGAACTATATGAATCATTGGAATATAGTAATAAGAGATAGTTTTACCTTCATAAGGTTTATCCTTCTCTTTGTTCTTTAGAATTCTGGATAATTAGAGCAATTACTTTTTCAATATTCACAACATTGACAACAGAGAAATTTCCCTTTATCAACTACAGCATTATCCATGGAATTGTCCCTTGCAATTTTCCTTTTAGGATTTATCATAGGAACTTTTTCTATTACCTTAAAGTCCATTTTCCATCTAATGAAAATTTGGAATGAATTTGAAGAATTAAACCATCTTGAAATTATTATTCATCAAAACATCTAGACTCTCTAGTTATTTGATGAATTTGATCATCATGTGAAGTTGATTTCCAAATTTAGTTTATTAAAAATTAATAAAAAATAAAATAGGTTTCTCATAATGCAAAGAATACTAGATAGAAAAATAAAAGAATAAGATGAAACATTTTCTTCTTTGATTTCCTTTCTCTAATCTATTATACTAGTTGAATAGTAAGAATAAGAATAAGAATGAAAAATATGGAGAGGACAAAGAAAAATAAAGTTATGAAGATCAAGAAAAAATATTTTCTTCTTTTCTTCCTTTATAATTTCTTTTCCTTTCCTTTTCCTTTCTTTCCTTTTCATTTTTCATTCCTTTTAATTACCTTCATATTGAAACAAAATAACTGCTTCAATATTTCATATTTATTAATCTATTTATATTCATCACAACTCTTGTAGATGAAGTATAATTACTTGGAGTCTTGTTATGCTCATTTTTTAATTTTACAACTTTGGACTTATAAAACAAACATATAGCATCAACCTCATCCAATATTTTATTTTTCCATTACACTTAGAATGATATGTCCCTTTGGAGTAGTCCATTCTTTAAAAGACCAAAAACAAATCAAATTGATTGCATACACTATGTACGCAAATGCAAGGACCATTCTAAGATTTTCAAACCGGTCCATAAATTTAGGCCTTCTGAGCCTAAAAGAATCAAATACATTCACTAATGGGTTTGTCAATTTCATATTATCAAAAATGCAAAAAATAACAAGATTAATAACTTATGTAATTATGTAGCTACCATAATGATTTGGTCTTTAATCAAAATGGTAATCTCATGGCTAATCCTATACTTCTAAATAGGAAACAAAAATACAAATGGGGTGAATTTCTAGTGGGTGATTGAATTCTTATTATATTATCACAAAATCCTCATACACACATTGTCATTATTCAAAGTTTGATATATAATAAGTGAAAAACACTTATTCATCACAACTCTTTATGAGTTTCAATCAATTCAATTCCTAGTGTTTCCAACCTTAGATACACATTATCATTACTGCTTTTCACATTAGTTAAGTCAAACACATTAGACCAACAAATATAGTGATTTGAACATCATATGTCTTAGACACTCATTGTTGTTATTGACATACAATGTGTCCCATACTTGTAACATCACATGCTTCATAGTAACTTCAAAGAAAATATTCAAACCAAATATATCACCCCTATATATCCATAACCAATTATATAAGTGTTTGAATTTTCTTAAACTAATGTCCCAATGGAGAGCCATGACTCAATATTTTTCTTTTAAATTTTTGAGCTTTATTGATTTAGTCTCACTTTGCACATTACCATTTTAAACATATATATCATATATATATTTCATAAAATGGACAACATAAATAGGGATGATCATAGATTCTACAGATCCACTTCCTAGCCACAAGGAATGAGTTAGAGAATTAGGTTAATCAAATTACTCAATGAAATACAACTCTTGTAGCTCCATGCTTCCACTAGGCATTCTCCTGGGTTAAACCTCTTCTTGTTATTGCATCTACACATCTCCATATGTACATTAGAAATCTTGGCATTCCAATGTGAGATTACAAATACAAAAGAGCTTATAGGCTCAATGAAATTAATTTACTACCTAAATAAGCAATTAACAATTAATTACATCCTATTAAATAATAAAATTAATTATTACAAATCCATAAAGGAAATCAAATATTATGGTTTCCTAATCTATGATCAACTATCCATGCCTCTCAAACAACAACAAAACATATACATACAATAATTGCATTTATATATATGTTATTCAATTTTGGAACATTTCCAAAAACCATTTTGAATATCACATATTTAATGTTTTTATAGCTTAAAATCATATTTTAAGTCATAGAATTAATTTGATTGAAAAATTAAATCCAAAATAATTTTGGAAAAATAAAAGTGAGGTCTAGACACAGTGGAAATCCAAAACAAACAAAGTGATGGTCTTTCAAAATTAGTGATACCCAATCATTAATCCTATGACTATGAACATATTTAAAATATTTGTACAAGAACAATCTTTTACTCATATACTCAACACTTGAGAATAGAACCTCTTATAAATACATAAAAATTATATTTAATAATATGAAATCCTTTTCACATAATGAATATATTTGTAATGCAATTGATAATTATTATCTACTATTATATAACTATTATATGGCTCCTAGGTTATCAAGATTCGGGATCATGAGCTGACATATGGTGATATATCTGATGTGTTTGAAAAGATGAAGAGTGACAAATCTAATAAGGATGTGGTGGTTATTGCATTGCTACTGCTACTCACTTAAATTATTTATAGGCAGTCTTCCATAAAGATTGATTTGATGTTTTTATAATCAATAAAAAACTTGAGTGAGTGGAAGAAGATTCCTTAGGAAGATTAGGCATTCAAGACAACTGTCCAAACTGTAAGGTCATATAGATATAACAAAGTGAAGTTGTAATACCTTAACCCAATATTGGCCATATGCACAAAAGTTTATCCGGTAGAAGCACCCTACCAATGATTACTAGAGTAGGCCGCATGCACCATCTAAAGCAATTACTAGAGATCAATTTTCCATGCCATTTTTTGATCATTTTCAATTCTATTCATGGTGATTCTGGTATATTTGGAATCCTCTCTTCTTGTACTTCAATTTCATATATAGTTTGCTAATTTTGGATAAATTTCAACTTTGACCAAAATCTTGTGACTCCCATTACTATTAAGGCTATTTTTGGCCATTTTCTAGTGAATTATAAAAAAAGGAAGGGTATATTTAAACTCCTCAAGTCATAAGCTAACCATTGGTACCCTCGGATTGTGATTCCATCATCGTTAAAATTTTTGACAACCTATGGAATTGACGGTTTCAAACAATAGCTCCAACTCATTGAATTGAGTCACATATATAAATCTCAACTCCTAATTGTATATAGATATTGGGTTATGAATTTATTTGTGAGGATTTAGGTAAATAATTTATTACAAATTAATTGTTTAATTGGGTAATTATGTTGAGATAATTGTTTATTGTATGATTATTGATCAATATTTAATGATTAATTGAAGATTTAAGTGAGATATTAAAATTACTATTGGTTGAATTGAATTACTTATATATTGGTATGATAATGAAAAATGAAATTGGTGGATGAGATTAGTGCATTGAAGGTCTGGGTTGGACCAATTAATAAATTAGATTTATTGTAATAGGGAGTTAATCCTAGTTTAAAGGAGATGCTGCCGAATTTTCGATAGATAATTTTAAATTAAATAGTGAAGAAATGGTATGATAATATTTGATAAATGATATTATGAGTACTTCAAAAGAGAATTCAGAGGATAACAGTAAGAAGTGAGGATTTAATGGAATAGTAATCTACAACCTAGGCGAGTAAAGAGAATATACTGTCATATTTAAATTCAAAATATTATAGTTAAGAAATTACTATTATTGCTAAACTAAAAGAAAAGATATATTATGGTGATATCAAATTTCACTATTTATTTGCAAGATATAAATTGTTAAATGCTAAATATGTTATATTGATTTTATTGTTTTCTTAAAAATTAGTGAATTTTACCGATGCTTCAATAAGAATGTTTCCAAAAGCCCTGATATAAAATGTTTAATATTTTAAAAGTATTAATTAAGTAAATTCAAATATTTTATGAGAATAATTGAAGAATTGCCTAAAATCATCAAAGTTTATTTATAAGCAACCTGCTTATATATATATATATATATATATATATATATATATATATATATATATATATATACATATATATATATATATATATATATATATATATATATATGTATTTATACCTAAAATATAATTATATAGAAAGTTCCATGACTAAATAAGTAAGCTAAAAATGTGAGAAATTATATATAATATTGAATTAATGGTTAAGAAGGTTAAAATCTTACTTAATGAAGAATTACTTGTATAATTATTTATAATATAATAATTGTTTAATTGTATAACTCTAAATACCAAAAGAACTATATTGTCACGACCCAATAATTTTAAGCTGCAATGATCCTGAGGCATGGAAAGACGTAAGATCACCTAAGCCCATAAAACCCATTTAACTTCACATGAATATGATGTATCCTAAGATTCGAACTAGCATTACCTTATCATACTATCATTTACCATTTCCTTGTCATTTACATACTTGTACACATCATTCATTTATTAATAATATTAATCATACTTATGCATCATTTACCAATTTCTTTATTAATACATATATTATTTTCATTTACTGCCTTGGTACCATATTATAGTCAATGTCTTCTATTTACATTTCCATTAATCTTTCATCACTCATATACTACTTGCTTAAATATTGAAATATAATTATAAGATATGATAAATTCACAATACATAATATTTAGTATTATACTGATACTAAAATCCCTGATAACCATAGAGCTCTATAACATAAACCTTTGAATTACATAGTCAAATTTCATAATACCAAAACACAGTAGAGAAATTCTCAAGCTGAAGAACAGAGCTTGAGATTTCCTAGCTAACTCGACAACTTGGTCTAGAAAATTTAAACAACTAAAGGAATGAGACAAAGCTCAATGAGTACATAATAACATAATATATAAGAATATATGGAGTACAAATAAAGTAGCTCTTTTATGGTAATAAAGAGATGTTAATAAAAATTGTCAATAAGGAATGTCAATCTTTCTTTGGTAACATGGATAATATCTTTAGCAAAAATTAATCAATTCTTAGAAGCGGTGTGCTTCCCATTTATAAATTGGTAAATCAAGTGAGTGGTAGCTAGTGCCTTGCTCACTAGAACATATCACATTATGTAAGACTAATTAGGTCATATGGCTAGGTGTTCCCCTTACAGAGGTGAGGCATTCTTGCCCTACCCATAAGCTTTTATAAAGTGCATAAGGTATGATGTATTACCTTACATCAAAAGGAAATTTCTACTTTATTTCAATGTCAATGGGAAGAGCACATATATAACAAATGAAGGAATTCAGTGGAATAATTAATAATGAATAGATGGATTCTTATTAATGGTCATATTATCAACCTGATATGAAGTTGGCTCATGATGGCCGAATGCCATAAAGGAAGATAATAAAGTTCAGTGGCTCAATAATCAACAAGGCAATTCATATGCTCAATATAGAAATGTGATACATTTCAATATAAGATGATTCAAAGAATGGTTGCTCATTTATAGCACAAATCATATTACATTATTAAGTACTCACCTTGAACTTCTTTGCTCCTAATAGCATTTAACACAAATTAAAGTGAGGCTTCTCGATATCTTAACTATATCCTTGCATTTATCATTAGGTTATACAATCACACAATTTAAATTCATATTGATCAATATTTAATGTCATTACTTAATTGGAATATATCTTACTCCCATTAACCCCATACTACTCTTAATTTTAATTACTTTTCAAAAATCTTTCTTAATTCCATATATATATTTTGTATATACATATTGTATAATTTGTGATTCTTTCATCACCCATTTTCATTGGTGGACCGAATGGGCCTATAAAGAATTTTAGTTTCTTTCTTTTTTAGTTTTTAGAATTTAACTCTATATTATTTAGTTAAGATTAAATCAAATAATTTTCAATTTTTAATATGATTTCAAATTCAATTTACATATACTTTCACATGTTGCTTATCAACTAAGTTTACCTTACATCACTATTTTTGCTATTTTTCATTTTATACTACTCCAAATGAGTTGACTCTTTTTAAAAGTTAAACTGCATATATTAAGGTATAGCATTTCCAAAATTTTACTTAATTCTTGGACCACAAAATTTATAGTGATTGTTCAAAGTTTGCCCTATCTCTATACAAGGACAAACTAAACATATTACACATTCTTAGTTCTATCTTAAAATATTTTTATCTAATTACAAAAATGATTTATAATAACCTATATAACATATAATTAAGTATTCCTTATATTTTAAACTTTATTTAATTTATCCACTAGGGTCTTCAAAATAATTTGACAATCTCAGACTGCCCTTTTTTTTTACGGTTTGAGTAGTCCACACTAAACCAATCATTTACCATACTAAACTTTATAATTTTTATCTAAAATTTTTAATAGATCTAACTAAGATATATGTAAATCTTAAAACCAAAATTTAGTGGAAAATAAAGCTCATTTTCCTTTTTATTTAAATCAATCACAGTAGCCTATTCAATTCTTCTTTAATATATGCTGCTTTCTGGCAATCTATACTTTTCATTCAGTTTGATATAACAAGCAATCTCTAAATGACTTGCAATTTTTATAATATATACATGACATATAATATACAACTTTTATGTTTTGCACTTCTCTAAATTCTTTCTCTAAAATTTCATAATAATATGTAAATTGCTATTCTATATTCTTTTTTTTTTTTTTTCAATCCCATAGTTATTATATTTTTATCATTCCACATGTTATTTTCATATTGTTCAATTACAACCAATTTTAACAATTCCCAACCTTTAATGAACTTAATCTCATCTTTAAATATCCAAGTTCCAAATTTGATATAATTCATTATGTTTAGAAAAATTACTTCTATCAATCAAATTTCAAAATTGATCTCATAAACATTAAGACATACAATTTCTAAACTCAATTTATCAATCAATTGCATAATTTCAAGTTTAGATTTCAAAATCCCAAATTTGTCTCATAAACCTAGAATTTGGAAAAAATAGCAATTCCTTATTCAAACTCCAAATTGAGCATAAATTCAACAAATTAACACCTAAACATTCATTTCTCATCAAGTAATTGAAATTATATCACTTTAGTTCTTGAAACCCTAAATTATCCATATTGAAGTAATTTGGGAAAATCTATAATTTCTTATTCAATCTTCAAATTGATCTTTGAAATATGAAATTAACATATTGGAAAAGCTATAACATCATTCAAACATTAAAAATAATTACTAGGACATGAACTTCCCTTTTAGCTTGGTTTATGACTCCAAAATTTCAAGTTTTGCGTAAAGCCTCCATAATTTAATTTGATAGTTCCAAACTAATTTTCTACACCCCAAATAACCTTAGATATTATCACATAAATTTTAGAATATTTCCTTTTCAAATTCTTTGGAGAGGTCGAATACTCCTTTTTGAATCTTTAGGTGTGTTTCATACTTTGTTTGCTTGTTTTTAGATGCTAAACCTTTAATTCTCATGCCAAAATTTCATATTCTATTATGAAACATACTAAATACATCCTCCTTTAATTCACCCCAAGTTGACCAAATTAAATAAGTGAATGGAAAGAAGGATTTATGCAACTAAAACCCCAAAACCATGCTTAGAACAAGCAAGAGAAAAGATGAGCGCAAAAATTGTAACAACCCACACCCCATCCTAGGAGTTTTCATGACCATTTACTTGAATTTAGAGCTATTAAGACAAAATATGTGTTTTTATGAAAATTCATATATTATGTGATTGATGAGTATGTTGCTTGTTAGATTAGCTCTAATATGCATAATATGAATTATTATGGTGAAGTAAGTGATTTATATGAAATGCATAAGCATAAAAATACTCATTTCACATAAATTGAATTTTCATGCAGAAAATGATTTTTAAGCATAAAATAATTTTCATGAGTATTTTAAAAATATTTTTAAATAAATATTTTGGGGGGAATTTTAATGAAAATAATAGGAAAAATATTTTATTTTTAATTATCTATAATCAGCACATAAATTAAATAAAAAGCTCAAATCTCCAAAAGCCTACTACACCAAGATACTCCTAACCTAGCTCGTTAAGGGTAATCTTGGAAATTGCCCAAAACCCTGCATATATAATAAGAATTTTGGCCAACCCTCATTTTCCAATAGCCACCATTCTATTTTTCATTATTTTGGTGGAAAAATTCTCTTAAAATTTATTCTCTCCACCAAAATTCATAAAATACCTTTAAACCTTGCGATTTCTTAACCGTATTCATAAGTTTTTCTCTCTTGTCAATTTATTATTTGATTTCTATGAAAGTAATCATTCAAAATTATTTTGAACTATGTAATTACTGATTTGTACTAATTTAATTTAGTTTAGGTGAATTTTTGAAAAAGAAATTAATTTCTCTACCGAAAATACCAACCTTTCAATGCGAATTCAAAATTGAAATTTTCATGAATAAACATTACAAGGGGTCAATTTGTACATGTTTGTATTTAAATGGATTTTTTTTTGTGTTTAGATAAAAAATATTGAATTAAATCATATTTATGCATATCACTGTAATGACTGAAATGTTTCAGAAAATAAGAAAATTCAAGGTTTTCATCCTAGAACTTAAAAGTTAAAAAATTTCATGATTTTATAATTTGTGTGACTGAAAATTCTAAATTGGCTTTTGTTATGTTTGGATGGAAAATAATGATTTAAATCACATGTTTAAACATTACTATAATGACCAGAAAGTACCGGAAATAAGAAAAGTTCATGGTTTTCACCCAATCACCTAAAGTTGGAAAATTTTCTTACATATGATTCTATATGGGTGCCAATTCCTACATGTTCATGTTTTAAAATAATTTTTGTTTTAATTACATAAAAAAATCTTAGTTTAAATAATGTGTTTGCATATTACTGTAATAGACGGAAAGTGCAAAAAGTAAGAAAATTCAGGTTTTCTCTTTGATAGTGTATTCGGCCTACATTGGGATTTTTATCCCAATATCTATAATTTTTATGTAATGTATTTTAATGATTATTGACATGTATGTATGGATGATAAATGGTTAAATTGCATGTTTGTTGAAGGAATGACTTTAGACAAGGCTAGAGGTAGTTTGGTACACTTAAGGTATCTTAACCTCATGTTGTGATTAAAATGTGAATGTGATTGGATAATATGGAAATAAAACTTATGATGAGTTAATAATGAATTAATGATCTTGAATTGATGAAGAGATTGATTGAATGAATTGGTCATAGGATATAGGCATGACACTT
This sequence comes from Reutealis trisperma, assembly GCA_947687605.1. Lineage (NCBI taxonomy): Eukaryota > Viridiplantae > Streptophyta > Magnoliopsida > Malpighiales > Euphorbiaceae > Reutealis > Reutealis trisperma. The sequence continues at coordinate 346,038 of CANTUT010000742.1, read as the reverse complement.
GAAAGACTATTGATAAGTTGACATGTATGGAAGTGTTAAGTATACTAAGATGATTATTAAAGTGAATTGATATTAAGATCATGACATTATGTTTGACTTGAGAAAAGTATTGGTATGAGTTATAATGTGATTTCATGTGAGCCTATAAAGGCTAAGTGTGTAAGACTTTTAAAGTTAACATGTTATGTGCAAGTGATGAGTGCACATTTATGTGCAACTCTAAGTGTATGTGAATGTTATATGTGCATGGGGTAGTTATGGGATAGGATAGCATGATGATTAAATAAAAACTAAGGATTGAATTAAATATTATGTTAGAACTTGAGGAGTATTAGAGGTTCAAGAGCTACGAGTGCTAGGAGCAAAGGAACCACAAGGTGAGTAAACATTATATTCATATTATAAGTGCAAGTGATTTTGTTATGGGAATCTTTAAGACTCTTAAAACCTAAGTCCCTTCCTACTTTCTATTATAATTATGTGATTTCTTTGTTAAACTTGGGTTTCTAAAGGACAATTGGTCTGAAACTATTATTGTTTATTCAATGATAAGAAAGAACCTTTGTGATTGTTACCTTACCTTACTTTCCTTCTACAACCACACTATTGTTTATCTTTTGTTCAATAAGCTAAACATCTATTGTTATTGTATTATATGTGATTATATCCTTCAATGCTACTGTTACTTTTATGTTATGAGTTATGTGTGAACATGGCAGCAGCCTTCATTTTACATGTTATGAGTTATGTGTGAACTTAGTAGTAGCCTTCACTTTACATGTTATGAGTTATGTGTGAATATGGCAACAACCTTCACTCTATAAGTTATGGGTTACGAGTGGATACGATAGTAACCTTCACTCTATATGTTATGAGTTATAAGTTCATTTATGTAAACCTTGTTAAATAGTAAGCCATGAGTTGTGAATAATAAATTTTGAACGATGAGCTATGAAATCTTTTAAGGGATATATGTTATTGTAGAAGTCGTATTATTTACTCATTGAGATCATCTATCTCACCCCTTTTCCTTGTGTGGTTCAAGGCGAGCATTAAAAGGAAGCAAGGTGATCGCTCAAGCTACTTACTCCACTGGTGAACTTCCCTTGTCAGAGTTGTAATAATACCATGCTATAATGAGTCTTTAGATGCTCCAGCAGTTATTATAGGAACTTCATTTTAGAATATTATGTTGGTGACTTTATTTGGAGTCTTATTATTATTTTCCTATGGATTATATTAAAGTATATTTATAGCTTCCGCAACTTAAAGTTTTTATTTTATAAAGGGTTTTATTAAGTTAATGTATGAGGTTCAGTATGATCCTAGGCAATTTTTACATATGTATGAGTGGGTTCTATAGGAATGGGTGACCTTATGTCTCCCCATGTTCTAAGACCATTGTATCTCCAAAATTAGAATGTGACAAAAATTCACCTTGGAAAGCCTTAGTTTGAATTCCAAGATTGAAAGCTAAATTTTGGAAGAGTATTTTCTCCTTAAGACTTGTGTTGTTATGTTGGTGTTTGCAAAATTGGCGACAATGAAGATAAAATTTCATATATATATATATATATATATAGTGGTGATTCGATCTCATCAATCCAATGGCTATGATTCAATCTAGATGGATGGCAATGAGTTAATCATATTGGATGGTGAGGATCTCATCCAAATAGATGGTGGGTAGCATATGTGATGATAGTGTGAAAAGAGTGAAAATGAATTTTGACTTAATGCAGGAAAAATGAAGACTTTAATTTGAATAAGGAATTGACTTAGTAAAAAATGGTGGCTTCTAATAATAATCCATCAATGCGATCTATGTTTTCATTCTTAAAATACTATTCATTATTATTTCACAATTTACATTCCCTTTCAACACTAATTATCCATTTTCAAGTAATTTCTTTTTAATCACAACTATCTATATATAACCATATGTTTTACACATAAAATTCAATTATAGACATCCACCTTTATGGCTTCATATTGATAGTACATACAAATATTACATAGAACACATTTTAAATTTGGACACTTATATTTACTTACACATTTTCAATAATTAAAATGCATACAACTTTCTCATTATCATACAATGCTTTTATTTTACTATGTCACTGCATACTTTTCTTGGAGGAAATGCATAATATTTCATGGAAATTTTTATCCCAACACAATAAAATAAATGATAAGAAATTAAATAGGATGCATCATTATTATGAGCAACGCAGGGCTAACTCAATGATAGACTTTAATATGAAAAGTTTTCCTATGCTAAGTGGTATTACTTATGCCATATCCTTATACATCATATAACAGTCTATTCTAGACCAAACTTTTGCTTTGGTATTAATCATGGACTAACAATGTCTATATGGTTATCAATGAACTGATATTTGATGTACAAGATAGAATACGTGATTATATGGAAACTATAGTCATGGAATTATTAAATTAAGGATTATTAAGAATTAAGAAATTATTTATTATACAAAAGTATTCATGGATTATTAATGACATGAGAGTTATGATTTAATTATTAATATTTGATGTCAAGGCTAATGACTATATGAGCAAGATATGTTTTTGGTTATAGTTGATTTGAGGTGGCATTCGAAATTGAAAAGATTAAGTATATGCAACTAATATATTGGAGATAAGTATTGTTAAAGGATTACTATTAAAGAGCAACAATAAGGAATAATGGAAGATAAGTATGACACTTGTTGTAGACTTGAATACATTGGCGATATTTATATGTGAAAGTATTATTTGATGTTATTATCTAGGATATAAATAATTGAAGGATAAGATTAGTTAATTCTAAATGCTATATTAGAAAAGACATTAAGTATTTGAGGTTAAAATATCAGAGTTTATAGGTTAAATGATTATTAAAAATAGACGATTAAGCTACTACTATATAATGTATGATAAAAATTTGAGGATGAATTTTCAATATAAGGGGAAGAATTAATACCCTAACTTTATAATAGTAAATATACTAAGTTTATATGACATATGCAAGTTGAATACTTTGTTAAGTGCTAAAGGACATTATTAGCATTAGTGCGAAAGCAAGATGGTTTGAAAGTACCTATAAATATCTCAATGGAAACGAATAAGTTCTTTCAAAAATTCAAGGATGAATTTTTCTTGAAGAAGCGTAGAATGTAATACCCAAGACTCTGTAAATCTACAAGAGTTAGCTATGATGCCATATATGAAATTTTAATAAGTAATGTGATAATAAAATTAAAATGAACCGAGAGAACCTTTATTATGCTACGTGAATTATTTGCCTGGTGTACAATTTTAAAATGCCTATATGTGTTCAAGCAAATTAAATAAAGCTAATAAGAAAATGTATAGAGTATGTAATGGTATTAGAAAATATAAATTAGAATTCCAAAGGGAAAGAAAAGAAAGAAAGTTATAAGAAAATATTAAGTAAGAAAATGTGTATATGAGGATTTGTTAGTAGACCTTTAGACCTCAAAGCCTAAGTCCATGTATGATTTGGCCTAAATTTTGAATTCTTAAAAGAAAGTTCAAAAAACAATGGTGGCTTCCAAGTCAAATTTGATGGCTATGATTTGATCACATTGAATGGCTAGGATTATATCTAAATGGATGGTGGTAATGGAGTGTAAGAAGTAAAATTGAATTGGCAATTTGGTGTAGAAAAAGTAGAATTCAATTTGAATAAGTAATTTGACTTAGTAGAAAATGGTCGCTATCTAGCCAAAAACTTTGATCATTCTCTTATCTACTATAGTTTAACTTAAGTAACTATTTTAACCCTTGGTTAAATCTAGTTTCACTTTAAATTGGGCATTAACGGGCCGACCATACATGGACTTGGGCTTTAAGGTCTAAAGGCCTATTAACGAATCCTTACATGCACTTTTTCTTACTTAGTATTTTCTTATAACTATCTTTATTTTCTTTCTCTTTGGAATTCTAATTTCTATTTTCTAATACCATTACATACTCTATACAATTTCTTATTAGCTCTATTTAATTTGCTCAAACACATATAGGCATTTTAAAATTGTAATCCAAAAAAACAATTCAAGTAACATAACAAAGGTTCTCTCGGTTCATTTTAATTTCATTGTCGCATTACTTATTAAAATTTATCATCTATAGCATCATTGTGAACTCTTGCAGATTTATAGAGTCTGGGTATTACATTTAACCCCCCTTTAAGAAAAATTCATTCTTGAATATTTGAAAGAACTTATCCGTTTCTATTGAGACATTTATAGGTATTTTCATATCATCTTGCTTTCCCACTAATATTGATCATGTCCTTTAGCACTTAACAGAGTATTTAACCCTCATATGTCATATAAACTTAGTATATTTACTATTATGAAGTTGGGGTATTACACGTATATATGTATTATATACTTCCTAAAGCAACTCTTATTTACTAACTCTAGATAAATTCTCTCTGTAAACATATGTGAACCACAAAATCAAGTAAACCAGTTTGAGAATTATAGAATTCCAAATATATATTTTATTAAATATTATCATTAATATAGAAATCCCCATCTAATGCAGGCAAGACATCAGACTATATGCACAGAGAAATTGAATTATATACATTGATATAGGGGTATGTTAAAAAAAATAACCTCTACCTTGGGTATGCCAATGTGCCTCTGCCCCTAATTTAAGGGAGCTTTATGTATCGGGTTTGCTACAAATAGCCTCTGCTCCAACTATATAGGAGCATGCTCATACAAAAAGCCTCTACTTCAAGTATGCTCAAAAGAGCCTCCACCCTAATTACTAAATGATCTCTGTAGACCTGAATTGTATTGTAACCCAAAATACTGGAATCCTTCTCTATCATTACTTAATTAAATCGATAATAACATCTATAACCTTGTCCCCTTACTTGATAGTTAGATCCAAAAAATAAAGTGGCTAATTGATATTATAACCATAGAAGCCCAACTTGAATACAATCTTTTTGGATTTAAAAAGTATATATATATATATATATATATATAATGTTCTTGTCTAAATATTTGTTTTAAATGTTTTGAATGAAATTACCAGAATATTTATGCTTTATTTAATGACATGTTTATTTGATAGAAATATTTAACTTATAAACGTATATGATCTCTATAAAATTAATATATATTTCTTATATTAGTATCAATGGTTAATGTTAAAGTTTTTATTTTAAATATCTAAACGATATGTTTTACTATATAATGAAAAATTATTTGATTACAGTTTATTGGATAATATATATATCATTGATATTAAAGCTAGATGTGTATAATTTTATAAACTCTAGAAATTTCCGTTTTGCATGTATATATATGAATTTGACTTGAATATCTAAAGATCGTATAGTTATATAATTTTTAATAAAGATGTATTTTGCAAATTATAAGAATTTCAAGAATTAAATATATTTATATGTTTTTCCTTGGTATATTAAATATAATAGTATGCTCGTGTTGTTGATTTTATAAATTACTAAGTATAAAATTATTATCAAGGAATATGTTTATCATATATGATGGAAGAAAATTATTTTATGCATGTATTCATCTAGAAATTTAATATTCTTATTCTATATGAATTATGGATTTTTAAGATTCATATAAAGAATTATTATTTTTTGAAAAAAACCTATATAATGAATCATTAATTTTTTTTAAAGATCTACCTGTGTATAATAAATGAATTTCAATATCTATATTCATTTGTTTAAAACTAAATATATATTGTATAGAATTGTGAAATTTCTAAGGAATATGAAAAATCAAAAATGTATTTATATAAATGATAAATTTAAGTTGCGTAAAACCTAATAGTTTTAAATGCCTAGTGGTATACCACCTGTGTGGATAAGTATTCTATCATTCTAATTCTAACAAAATTTGAAATAATTTATCGAAGATAAGAACTATGTGTCACAAGTGCTTTTATATTTGTAATTAAAAAGTAAAAACAACATAGTAGATATAAACCAAAGATATCAATATTTTCTCTTACCTACTACTACAAGTCTTAAAATATATCTTATTATATTTGAACCTAAATATTGAATTTATATTCCAAAATTGTCAAAAAGCTAGTAAAATGAAATATGTTCAAGTATTCCAATATACTGCTCATAAGGTCCACTAAGATACCACAGTTCTCTATTTCAAAAGACTTCATCCATTTATAGTATTTAATTGAAAATAATGATTTATGAGTATAAATTCATTTTTCTATTAAGAATAGTATAAAGTGAATAAATTATTAAAAAAAGATTTAAGTTTCATAAAAAATATAAATAAATGATCAATGAACTATATTCTGAATTATTACAAAGATTAATTGTATTCTTTGCTCACTAAACTTTCCTTGAAACTCATCCCCGCCACTTGCCAATTCTTGTAAGTGAAGCTTGATAGTGTTTTCAAGAGTTTAATAGATAGTGGCAAATCGATTCCTTAAGTATCCCATCTTCCTAAAGGACTTTCTAGTTAAAGTAATTATTCAAGTTATTCATAACTGTGTTATACTTTTAAAGTTCCTTTAGATGCTCCATTTGTGTAAAGTGGTGCTATTATATTTGAGATGTTAAGTTGTATTATTGATAAAGCAATATGTTAACATGTAAATTTAATTGTAAACTGAGACTTTTTTTGGGTATAAGAATGAATAATGAGTATAGTATTCGGAAGTGTATCTATTATACAGTTTATGATCTTAGGATAGTGTATTTGTTATTAATATCAATTTGAGATTGGTTATAAGTATGAATTATATAGGTTGTTTATGGTTTCTAGTGCCCTTATGGTTACTAATGCCCTATAATCGTCACATCTCTAAAGGTGCAGTGTGACAGAAGTGGTATTAGAGGAAAGTTTATAATTCAGTCTCGAATAGACTTATATAAGTCAGAGGATATATGAATAATGTAGAGCATAGGATTATCCTTTCACATCAGTTGAAGTCATCCTTTATGTTAAATCAGCATTATCCTCTTCTATTAAATTCTCTAATACACATGTTTGTTTATATAGGCATTGCTTAAAGCTACAGGCTGAATGTAAGAATAAAACAAATATGTGCCCCAAAAAATATGGATGCTATAAGACAAGAGATAGGAATTACATGAAGAAAATCGACTCATTAATAAAGAAATAGTGAGGGAGAGATAACAAGTTCCTCCTACGCATGTACTTACACCTAGATGTGTGGCAAGGAGAATGTTAAATGAAGAAGGAGTGTCTATTCATGATTTGAGAAGGTTAGTGTAATACCCAATGTCCATATACCATGTCATTTAAGGTCCTCTTAGTCTACTAATAACCTTAAGAACATCACAAGAAGTGAATTTAATGAATAATATGATAATGAGTAATGAAGGAAGTCAACATTGATAAGTGCTTTCATGATAAAATGAAAGTCAAATCGAATTTGACTTAATGTGATTATGTTAAAAATTTGTTTGTAATGTGAATCTAAAGTGCTAGTAATTGGGTGTTCACATCTCCTAAGACATTAAAAGGTGATGATAATGATATTGGAAATTGAATTTAATCAAAGTTCCAATGGTATAATGGAGGTCAAATTTAGTTTGACCTAATGAGCTTATGTGATACACATACTTGATTAATGCTAGTAAAGAGTTAGTAAATGGGCATTATAATATGTATGGAATTTATCTAATAATGTCTAGAGGTATAGTGATGTTAGAAGGTAGAAATATATATATTAGAGAGAAAGAAATGAAATGGAAAATATATTAAGTACCAAGTTTGAAACGTGCATATAAGGATTTGTTATTCGGCTTTTAGACCCAAAAGCCCAAAACCATTAGATAGCCGACCCATTGGGCCTATGAAGAATACAACATCCAAACTTGTGAGCAAATGGTTGGCCCAAAATAATGGATAAAGAGTGTGTAGAGAATGGGTCTTTAGTGTGTAGCTCTTTAGTCACCAAAGTTGACTAAGTCAAATACTTAGCCAAGTGAAACTCTTGATTTTTCATATACATGAGTTAAGCTTTTATTGGAACACCTAGCACCTTGTGATAACTCTCTCTATTGTAGAGAGAATCCTAGCCCTCCACCTTGAACAAATCATAGCCATCCATCAAGGTTACATTTGAGCCATTGGATGGATCTTAATCAAATCTCCACCATCCAACCTATTATTATTATATATATAAGAAAAATTTATGTTACAGTCTTTATTTTTCTATCTCTACACTAAAGTTCTACCATGGCAAAAAGAAGTTCTCTCTACACCAAGAACCTTAATGAATCAAAGCTAATCAAGGTGAGGAATCTTGATCATCTCTTCCTTTCTATGTTTAAAGTTGATTTTGCTGACTAGGTCTTTTGTGCACCTTATATGGGAATTCAGCCATATTAGTGAATAGCCATGGAAATATTCTACATTATGATTGATTACATCTATAGGTGTTTTAGATGAAGAATAACGAATTAGAAGTGTTAAAGTGAACTTTAGAAGCTTTGGTTAAGATTTGAACATCATAAGGGAACTTCAACTTTTTATGATAGATATTGACAATTGAATCATTATATGAGTTTTATGTCATGCTAATTACATAGTTCTATGAGGAATTTAAAGATGTGATGATTTGGTGGGGAATTAATAGTTTTCCCTAAATTCTAAGGTTTATGGGAAAATTGGGTTTTTAAATATTAAATTTGAATTTATGAAAGTGAAAGGGAAAATCAAGCTTAAGAATGGAATCACATGAGTTGTACAATGTAAATTTTGAAATTTAATTGATAAAAGTGATTTTTCCCCAAATTAATGAATTAGTTTCATTTATGGGAATTAATGGTAGAAATAGAATTGATTCTATTGAACATTAGAATTTGTTTATATTGTTTGTACTCAAAGTTGAAATGTCAAATTTGGAGGAAAGGAATTATCCTTCCTATAATGTATAGCCTTGGCCATTTAAAGAATGACTAAGGAAAATGATAAGATTAGTAATGGGTATATGTGTAGTATATCTTGGCTTTAATAGTGATTGATGTGCAATTGAATTGCAAATGTGTAGAGTCTAAAGGCAAGGGTAAGGATGTTGTCAAAAGTGTGAAGAGCACTACTAGCCTCAAGAGTCAAGTGTAATAGGAGCAAAGGAGTCCAAGGTGAGTACTTAATAATATAATATGCCTTGAAATATATGCTTTGAACCTTTATCATTCAAATCGTAACTGCTAAATTGTTCAATACCTTGATGAGCATAAATTGTTTATCGAATATCGAACCATTGGATATGATGCTTCTTGACTCATGGACAAGTTTGAATGGTTCATTGACCCCATTAACATGATGCTTTTTGATAATCATTGAATACCAAAATTGTGTTATGTTCATTGAAATCCTTGACATGAATCTTAAATTAATATCATATTGAATACCTATTGATAAGCAGAAATCCCCTTTCTAATGTTGGGAAATACATCAGACCTTGTGCACTTGGTATATGCCTGCGAATAAGATGAGACTACCCAATCTCTATTAGGGAGGAATGCCTAACCTTAAGACCTTATTAGTCTTATGTAATATAATACTTGTGAGTGAGTAGGGCTCAAACCGCCACTCTTGGATTAATATGTGTGGGAAGCATCCTGCTCCCAAAAGAGTGATATTTCTGCTAAAGATACATTTCCATTTGAAATGAGCCATTGAACTAAATTCACAACATTGATTGAAAATGTTTCATTACTACAAGTACCATCTTGAGAATAATCCTTGTGTTTACCTTATGTATTGTATTATTTTATACTCACTGAGTATTGTCTCATATTGTAGTGGTTTAAATTTTTCAAGTAAAGTCAATGAGTTAGCAAATTAAAGTTCCAAGCCCCATCCTCCACTTGGAAGTTGCTTGGTTAAGTTCCAATGTTGTGACTCTTGATTATGAAGATTATTATTAGAGCTCCATGGGCATTAAAGGGTTTAACACTAATATGTCATAGGATGTATAAGTAATGTGAATGGTATTATAATGTTATTGTAATAATGTATAATATATTAAATATTTCATTAATGATATAAAATAAAATTTTTGAAGTTTTACAAGTTATGTGTTAATGATTTTATAAGTTAACGAGGCTGTTACAAGCAAATAATAGGTATAAGGTTATGATCTTAGGATATGTTTAATGCGATGTATGATAAAAGATTATGTGTTAAATGAGTTTTATGGGTTTTTGGTGCCCTTATGGCCACCCATGCCCTAGGACCGTCATAGCTCAAAGGCGGGTTATGACAGTTAGGACCCTCAGAGTTTACAAGTGAAGAAGGTACAGATCCATAAGAATTCCTCAAAGAAATGGATAAATTAGTTTAAAGACTACTCTGTTAAGATGCAAATGTGATAGAACTAATAGGACTTTAACTAAAGAAAGGTGCATGGAATTAGTTCCAAAGAAATGTGGAAGATAGGATATATGGGCACAATCCTTATACATGGGAAATGTTTGAGCAAGAACTATGATGGAATATGTTAGGGAATTTAATAGGCTGAGTAAATTTACAAAGGAAATCATCCCTATAAAGACATTAAAAATTAATATGTTTAAGAGGGGATTCATTATCCTATTATACAATACTTGATGTGCTTTTGAATTTCCTACCCTATCAATGTTAGTGGATAGAGCTAAACAAATAAAAGTAAGATATGAAGAAAAAAAGTGGAAAGAGATAAAGAATTAGAAAGTAAAACTAGAGTTCAATGGAGTAGTAGTCTAAGAGAATGAAAGAGTTCACAAAGTAGAACATCTAGATGTATGACTTCAATTTAAAGTCAAAGTATGGTTCAAACTCGAAATACTTTAATGAGTGCTACTTTAGGAGCTGTGAATTTACCTGCACTAGTACACTAGCAATATATGTACCCCATGTGTTCTACTTGTAAAAAGAAGCATGAAAAAAGAAGTAGATTTGCAACAAGAGTATGTTTAAGATGCATAAAACCAAGTCATTTTATCAAGAATTGTCTTAAGTGAGAGTGTTATGAAAGATCTCTAAAGTTATGATAAGTTTACATGAAAATATAGATTAATAGTAAGTAAGACTGTAAGTGAATATGATATGATTATATGTATTAAAAATTTATAAGGTGGATATATGATAAGTTCGTATAAATGAATGTTTGTATACAAGGATTTCAGCCTAACCTACCCAGTGCATGTGTAATACATGTGATATCAATGTATGGTTATAAAGAACAATTTGTAATGAATAGTTGTGTTGTATAGCAATAAATTATCTGATGTGATAGTAATTGCTAATGTCACTGTAACTTATTATCTGAAGTGTTTTGAAAATTTGAGAATGAATTTCATAAGAGAGGGAATAGTGTAATACCCTAACCCAATATTAGTCATATGCATAGAAGTTTGTATGGATTTTTCTACTACGTGGTATATTGTATGCTCAAATTAATATTGAATATGTTAATCTAGATTAATGATAAGTGTCCACATGTGAATTTTTTGCATTTTCGTAAGATAAAGCGATTGATATATTAATTTTGATCTATAAAGATTCTAGTGAATGAGACACAAGTGATATGAGAATTTAATTTATTACAAGTGAGGATGACCTCATAATTATTAAATGAAAATTTTCGAACTTAAAATAATTTGAATCTAAATAATTTAAAGTAATAGTTCTACATGGAAATATTTTCCTTTATTCTTATATTTATATTGACATTTAAATTTATAGTTATTTATGAAGTAAAATTTGAATATAGATACTAAAATTGCTATTTGTTTATATTAATATATTGATATTGATAAACTAAATTTATATTGATATTTGATATTATATATGATTTATTAATATTGTTATATGAATATTGAAATATTAGTGATTTATTTATATTGTTATATTGATATTTAAAAAGATATTGAATTAATTATATTTCATATGAATATTTGAAATTATATAAATTTATTAAATTGTCAAGCTAATATTTTTTTATTAAAGAAAAATATTTTATTAAATAAAATATTGGGTTTAAATGTATTGTGACTTATCTAAATAAGAAATTTTGAACTAAGGTAATTGAAATTATTGTGAAACATGAATAATTATCTTATCAATATTTGAAATGGTTTTATACTATAATTATTAAATAATATTATGAATTATGAAAAATTAATATTTTTGTTAAAATTATTGTTTGAAGATTATGTGTATTATTATTATTATTATTATTATTATTATTATTAAAAGAAAAAAAATTTGAAACATTAAAAACTGGTTAGCCTATAAATGGGTAGAATGGATACATTGGTAGAGAGAAGATCAAATAGAGAGAGAGAGAAGGAGAAGGCTACCACTAACAATCCATGACCCTTTAGCTGCTGATCGACAACACATGTCCTACCTGAAGGAAGCCTAGCTACTAGTCATTCATCCGATAGAGGCACGCTGTCAATGGCCAACGGAGCAGGCCACATGCACCATTCAAGGCGGTTGCCTAATGTGTGGTATGCAAGTGTACAGATCGCACAAGTAATATAATGATGAGTAAAGTTATTGTTCCACTAGAGACAAAGTACAAGTACTAGTGCAAATTTAAATTGTTGTTTAGTGAACCAAAAGTTTGAGTAATGTTTAAATTGAAATAACTAAACTAAATTAAAAACTTAACTAAAATAATGTAAGTGAACTGCCAGAGAAAAATTGATGATAGAAGCTACCTAGATATTTGAATTCTCCTAGAACCCATATGTATTTCATGAATGGAACCTTAACTAAACCAATCATCGGATTGAATTGGCATTCCACTAAGTTAGATTTAAACCTCTCTCGAGTGATTCAATCCCCAATTACTAAGTATTATAAATGGAATCTCTTCTCAATTTATAATTAAATAGAAACAACATTAAATCAAGGAACCGTAAACCAAAGAATCATGTAGGTCTATCTCTAGCACCCTAATCAATTCTCAACCTTTATGAGTGATTAATTCTAGCTAAGTTTTCTCAAGACAATTAGTAAGAAAACTAATTCCAATTATCAAGCATGCAATTGACAATTTGAAATAACAAATATAAATCAATCCAAATGAGCGATTTAATTGATTAGAAATCCATTCATTCCATATAAAGTAATCTAGGATTCATCAAATACCTAGGTATGAAAAATTTAGTTCATAATGAAAAAGTAACAAGAATAAAAGATAAAAGATAGAGAAATCAAGCAATCCATAATGGATGAATGATAATTTAAACTTAAATCTTCAATCCTTGACTTGAAACTTGAAGCACTTTAATCTTCACCTTCAATTTTCACTGCAAAACCTTGATTTTTTGACTAAGAAGTCACCTCCAAGTGATAGAATTCGAAACCCTTCAAATCTGTCCAAAATTAGCTTAAATATTCTACACAGACTGCATGTACGGGTAGCTACACGGCCGTGTGGTTACCCATGTGATAAGTCCCAAAGTATTATGGATGAATTTTAATGAAAATTCCAAAAACAATAACCACACACTGCCCCATGTGATATCATCTTGAATTTTTTGCTTCCAAAATCACTCGTTTCTTACACCAAACAGCATCATTTTGGGTTCTATTACTTTATGGCCTCTCAAAACATAGGATTCTTAAAAAAAAAATCATATTAGAACAAACAAATTAAACTCAATTTAAAGAATAAACATGCTAAATTCAAGGGTAAAATATAAGCATTTAGGCATTTATCAAATTCCCCCACACTTGAGTTTTTACTTGTCCTCAAGCAAAGTAAATCACAATAATAGATAGAAGTGAAAAGAAAACCTCTCTTTAGCTAAAAGGAAAAAAATAAAGTTTTGATAATACCCAAATCAGTAAGGCTCAAAATTCCCAATCAGAAACCAATTCTCAAGTACAGCAGTCAAATTAAAGGATCCTCAAATTAGAGAAGCTCATACTTAAAGATAAAACTCACAATCCTAATGTTTCAATTCCAGAGTTAAAAGATTGGGCATACAATTCCAAAGAAATAAAAGCCTAACAAAAGTAAGAAATGAAAGATTTTCTCTTAGGCACCTGATTACTCTCGGTTTTTTTTTTTTTACTTTAACATTCAATTGCACCTTTCTTGCATTTTTTTCTTTTCTTTTCTAATTAAGGAGCTAGACTTGTTTGAATCATCATACTAGCCTTTTGACACAAAGGTAAATATTTGTGATGCTGACCCCCGATTACTCAGCTAGAATCACTAATCAAAATGGCTACTAGCACTATTCATAATTCCAATTCCTTTGGTTAGAAGAGTCAGAATTTATGGAATAAAGAAAATTTTTCAAAGCTCCTTATGCAATTTACTATTCTTTTTTTAATTTTTTTTTCAAGAAGAATAGTCAAGGAACCTAAGATATTAAGTATATCTTACTAATCTTAACTTAAGTCACAAAGGAATCAACATATGTTCAAAAATGTAACTAAGGTTTCAAACTCTAGGTATGCAAATTTCATCAATTTAATTCCCTAATTATAACTACCATACTCAATCCTCAAGTCAATCAAGCCAAACCTCAACAAGTAATTGCCATATAAAAATCAGTTGCAATTATCAACTAGAGAGAGATCATTCCAATTTATACCATTATTACAATTTACTAGCCTGAATCGAAACAGTGCAAAAAGAATGAATAAATTAACAAATAAATAAATAAATAAATACACCCCCAGACTTAATACACATATTGTCCCCAATGTGTGCAAAACAAAGAAAAAACAAGAAGAGGGATATAAAGAAAGAATTGCCCTATCATTAACATAGCTTGTAGGAATTCTGATCCACAACCCATGACATGTTAATATATGCTACAGACTAGAGTGATTGCTTCAAAAGGAGATAGAGAAAATCTAAAATAATAACAGTAATCCAAAAGAAAATAAAAGTGAATTTCAAAATAAATAGTACAGTAATCCAAAAATAAAAGAAAAATAAAAAAATATGAAAGATAAGATAAAGAAAAGCGTAAGCAAGATAACTAAGAGGATCTAATCCTCTATATCATCAGAATTGCCAGACTCATCTTTGGTATCCTGCTCGTCTGCAGCCTCATCACCAAAAAATTCAACAGCATCAGATGGAGAGGGTGGTTTTGCAGTCGGTGGTTCGAAATGCTCACATTGCCAATATGCAATCATGGACTCCTGCAACCATCTCCACTGCTCTACCTTTCGATCCATCTAAGCCATAAGGATGCTATGGTTCTCCTAAATCACATCCATCATCGATATCTAAATAGTCTCCAAATGCTGCTGCTGTAAGTCTATCTTCTCCAATTTACTCTCTATTCTACATATTTAGCGCTCAAAGTCTGTGGGCTTCCTATCATATCCCTCAGTGCAACCAATAGCAGCATTCCAATTGATGAGAGGTAGAGCAACACTGAAACTAGAAGGATCAGCCATAGAAGAAAAAGGACCAGTAGTAATAGAAGGGCTTGGTGCTAAAGGATTAGTGTACTCCAAGGGCGATGGAGGAGCAGGTTCTGGCATTGGGGGTTTCCACTTGGTGTCCTGCCTAGTGAAGGTACTCCTATTTAGTGGCACAGGTGAACCATTAAATGTCATCTCTGGAAGACCTTTAAAGACTCCTAAATTCTTAGCAAGCCAACTGATGTAGGCTCCTTCAAACAATCCTCTCTTGGAATCCTTTTTTGATTGCTTGGAAAAGAAGTACATAAGAGCATATGCAATATTGCAGCGGTGGTTTTCTACCATATACATCAAGAAAAAAAAATCCATCCTTGTAACATGGCCTATACTGCTAAGCCAAGCTGCCATAGTGTGTGCCAATAAGTGGTGAACAACTCGCATGGTAAAAGACTGAAATTGTGATGCTTTGGAAACTCCTGATATCCATTGTCCTTTTCCTAGAGCATACTTGCTCCACACTTAATAAGGATTTTTCGTAGTCATGAATCCCACATATGAGCAATGATAAACATTAGTTTTGAGCTCAGCCTCAGTGTAAAGGCCCATCTTGACTGCCAAATCATTGCAATTAAAATGGAAGTCCTAACCACTAAGCTAAAATTTAAGAAATTTTTTGCTCACCCTGGTAACACTCTTGTCAACTATAGGGAACAATAAAATTCTAAGATAAGCTCCCTCCAAGCTAACTCATCTATCTCAAATAATTTTTACCACCCTCGCTAATTCACCATAAATTGGATTTCATACTCCAAACCACTACCATCCAAAGAATTCCAATCAATTACCAAATGTGATGCAAAGAGCTTGTTTGCTAACTTAATAATTTGGTCCCTAGCCTTATCTTTAGTGAATCAAACACAAGGATGATCTTTGTTAAACTTCAAGTCAAAGAGGATAGGTGGTTAAGAAGTGCTGGTCCCTTTCCTTGCTCTCTTAGCCGGTAGCTTAGTTGGTCATTTGGAAGGTGTGGTTTTCTTTCGTCCCATTGCTATAAAACAAACAACAAAAAGCAAAAACCAAAGCACAAACCACAAACAATGTCATTAGTTTAAAGAAAAGGTCGGCATGGTAATGGCATAAACTTGACTAGTACCAAATATGCATAAAAACAACCAACTAACCACAATGTCAAGCCAAACTCAGTGTAATTCATCGAATAGAACAATTATATTGCACTAGAGAAATAAATTCAATATAAATAATAGAATTTAGACCATGGACCATGTGTCTAAGCAATTTAAAATAGACATAGCCTAAAAACTAAACAAAACAAGTGGCTAGGTGGTTGAAGAATGTGTTAATTGACAAAGCAAGACTAAGTCATCATTTTAAAACAAATACAACACCATCTAAGCAAGTACACTCAATAACAGTCCATATTAAGCCAATTATGCCCAATTCCATCATGCAATTCAAAGCTTGATAAACCCATTAACAAAATGACTAAAATTGCATGATAAAATGAACCTTCAATTGCAATAATCTTCATAACCCAATAATTAGCATCAAAGAATTTGACAATGGGTTCATAAAATTTGAATCAGAAATATTCAAAAATCAACAAAAGCAATAATAAGAAAATAACCACAATTTAATCCTATAATCATATAAAAATATAAACCCATTGCAAATTCTTTAAGATTAAAGCCTAAGTCCTTCAAACTTATCGATAAACCCTAAGAATTTAAAAAGAGACAATGCTAACAAACACCTATGAAGTGCAATTGAAGATTCAAAAATTTGATGTGAGATCACCACAAAACTACCCCAAATCTCTCAAAATTAGATGAAATTTCCTCTACAGTAAGATGCAGAATGATTTTGAGTGGGTGTGTGTAAGTGTTTTGGAAGAAAAAAAAAAGAAGATTTTTAGAGTATGGAGGCTTGTGCGACTTGTGCTGAAATGGGCTTGTGTTATATATATATATATATTTAAGCGCACGAGAAGGCTCATGCCCGTGTGACAATTTTTTTTTTAAGATAAATCAAAATAATGGTAGAATATTAAAGGTTTAACACAAGGCTTATCACACAGCTATCTGATCACCCATGGGACTAGTTTCAAAATGTTTGATTGTTAAATGCTTAACATATAGCTGTGTGTTAGCTCGTGTGTCTAGTTTCAAAAGGGCAGAATTTTAAACCCTTACCATATAGGTTGTCACACGACTGTGTGACTAGCCATGTGACATGGAAAGCCTCCTAACTTAGCCAATTTTTTAGTAAATTTTCATGTAACAAAAGTGCATTACCCTTATTCAATTAAGCTTAATAAATTTCAAAGAAAATGTAACAAAAGTAAACCAAAACATTAAAAATGGTGGGTTACCTCCTACCCAATGTTTCTTTAATGTCGTTTTGACTAGACATTTAGGGTGATATCTCACCCTTAGTCTTGGAGATACGCAATCTCCTTTAGTTCATTCAACTCACCCTCTAAATATAATTTGAGCCTTTGCCCATTTACCTTAAAATCACCCTTTTAAAGGTGAGTTAACTCAACCACCCCATAAGGAAAGACTTCTCTAATAGTAAAAAGACCTAACCAATGAGATTTTAACTTACCTCGAAAAAGTTGAAGCCTAGAATTGTAAGGTAATACCTGATCTCCTACTTTGAATTCCTTCCTTTGCTTAATCCAAGCACCATGCCATCTCTTAGTCCTCTCCTTATACATCTTTGCATTGTCATAGGCTTGCAATCTCCATTAATCTAGCTCATTGACTTGCAATCTTCTTTTCTCACTTACACTAGCTAGATCAACATTAATCTATTTTATAGCCCAATAAACATTATGTTCAATCTTAACAAGTAAATGGCAAGCCTTGCCATATACTAGCCTGAATGGCATAGTACCCAAGGGAGTTTTGAATGCTATCCTAAAAGTCGATAAAGCATTGTCTAATTTTTTAGATCAATCATTTTCTTGATCACTCTATGGTCATCTCAAGAATTCTCTTGAGCTCTCTATTTGTGTTCTCGACTTGACCACTAGTTTAATGGTGGTAAGAAGTAGCCAATTTGTGTGTAACACCTAGGTTTTTGAAAACTTTCTCAAGCTAAGCATTACAGAAATGGTACCCCTATCACTGATAATAGCTTTAGGTGTACCAAATCAACTAAGCAACTTCTTTAAAAATTTTGCTACTACCCTAGCATCATTTTAAGCTAAGGCTTATGCCTCAGGCCATTTCGAAACATAATCAATAGCTATAGGCACATATTTGTTACCAAAAGAGTTAGGAAATGGTCCTATGAAATTGATACACTAAACATCAAAAACTTTATAAACCAAAATTCCATTTTGGGGTATCTCATCACGAGACCAAATATTTCCAGTTCTTTGCCAATTATCATAATGTTGCACAAATTCGTAACTATCTTTAAACAAAGTGGGCCAATAGAAACCTAATTCTAAAACTTTTTAAGCAGTTCTATTGTCTCCCATATGACCACCAGTTAGTCTGGCGTGGCAGTGATGAAGAATGCTCATTGTTTCAGGCTATGCCATGCAACGCCATATCATATGGTCCTTACACAACTTCAACAAATAGGGATCCTCCCAAAAATAGTATTTTAAATCGAAAAAGAATTTCTTCTTTTCTTGATAAGAAAACTCTTTTGGGAGTTCCTAGCAGCCAAATAATTCACAAAATCAACAAACTAAGGTAGTTTAAAGTTAGAATTACTTACCATACTTACCATAGCATATAGTTGCTCGTCGGGAAAGGTGTCTAAAATGTCTCCCTCTATAAGTTTCTCCAAGTTTAGGTTCTCCAAGCAAGAAAGATGATCTACAATAAGGTTTTTAGCTCCCTTTTTATCTTTATTCTCCAAGTCGAACTCTTCCAGTAATAGAACCCATCGGATCAACCTTGGCTTTGCATTAGTTTTGGAAAATAAGTACCTTAAAGCTGAATGATCTATATATACTATCACTTTTGACAAGATTAGGTAGGATTGAAACTTGTCAAAAGTGAACGCAATAGCCAACAACTCCTTCTCTATGGTGGTGTAGTTTGCTTGGGTCTCATTTAAAGTTTTACTAGCATAGTAGATCGGTTGAAAGTGTTTCTCCCTTCTTTAACCCAAAATCGCCCCAACTACGAAATCACTTGCATCGCACATCAACTCAAATGGCAGATTCTAGTCAGGGACCACCATAATCAGAGCATGAATCAAATTCTCCTTGAGAGTGTTAAAGGCCTTAAGACAATCCTCATCAAACATAAATTCCATGTCCTTTTCAAGAAGCCTTGTCAAAGGATGAGTAATCTTGGAGAAGTCTTTTATGAATCTCCTATAGAAACCTGCAAGTCCCAAGAAGCTTCTAATGGCCTTGATAGATGTGGAAGGTGGTAGTTTTTCAATGGTCTCTATTTTAGCTTAGTCCACCTCAATTCCTTTCTTGATATCTTGTGCCCCAATACGATTCCTTCCTGAACCATGAAATGACATTTATCCTAGTTGAGCACTAGGTTTGTTTCCTCATCTCAAGATTCTCCAAACACCCATCAAATGAGTCACCATGAATAGAAAAATCATCCATAAACACTTCCATTATGTCCTGGTTCAACTCATTGAAAATTGCCAGCGTGCACCATTAAAAAGTGGCTGGTGTATTACATAACCCAAATGGCATTCTCCAGTATGCGAATGTTCCATAAGGACAAGTGAAGGTTATCTTCTCCTAGTCTTCTGGGGTAATAGGAATTTGAAAGTAGCCTAAAATACCATCCAAAAGGCAATAGAACTCATGACCAGACAACCTCTCTAACATTTGGTTGATGAAGGGCAGTGGAAAATGGTCTTTTCTTGTTGCATCATTCAACCATCGATAGTTAATGCAAACCCTCTATCTTATAACTATTCTTATAGGGATGAGTTCATTATTCTCATTAGGCACTAATATCATCCCTCATTTCTTCAGCACTACTTGAATCTAGCTCACCTAAGAGCTATTTAAAATTGGGTAAATGATCCTTACATCAAATAGCTTAATTACTTTGGCTTTCACCACCTCTTTCATCTTTGGGTCTAGCCTCCATTGTGGTTACACCACTAGCTTAAACTCATCCTCCATCAAAATCTCGTGAGTACAATAAGATGGACTAATACCCTTGATGTTCGCTATCTTCAAAGCTATCACCTTCTTATGCTTTTTAATGACTCAATGAGTTTAGCCTTCTATTCAGAAGATAGACTAGCATTCAAAATAATTAGCAACTGTCTCCCCTCCACCAAATGTCTATACTCAAGATGATCCAAGCGAGGCTTGAATTCAAAAATAGGTAAATCAACCACAGAAGGCTTCATCTGTTCTTCTTTGGCATCTCAATTATTTCATATGCCTAACTTTTGAATGGCTTGCTTGCTTCAAGATAATCTAACTGCTCCATTGCCTTTGGATTCTCAGGATTTTCCTACACTAAACACAACTCAAAGGGATCCTTTGAAATAATATTTGTAACAAAATTTATGATTTTATGCTCAACAACATCATTGCATGAATCTGCTTTATCAAGTGCAAGTGGGTGTTTCATAGCATTAGGCATATGAAAAACAACTTTCTCACTACCCACTTTTAAAGTCAAAGTACCATTATGGACATTGATAAGGGCACGAGCTATATTTAAAAATGACTTACCAAGGATAAGTGAAACATCCATATCGTCATCCATGTCGATGATAACAAAATCATTGGGGAAAATGAAATCCCCAACTTTTACCAATATATCCTCTATGATACCACGAGGGTAAACTACTAACTTATCGACTAATTGAATTATCATGAGTGTTGGTTTGGGTCTCGAATACCCAATTCCTTAAACACCTTGTATGGCATAACACTTAAAAGTCTTTTAGTTTCTTAGGTAACCTTATATGCAAAATTGCCAAACTCTTTTCCGACAAATGTACTAGAGACACTTTTCAAGCTTCGTTTTGTTAAAAAAGAGGTCTTTTAAGAATTTAGCATATTTAGGCATTTACGATAAAGCTTTAGCAAATGAAATATTAATATGGAATTGCTTAAAAAGTTCAACAACCTTACCAAATTGAGCATCGATTCTATCCTCGTGCAAATTGTAGGGTATGGCACTTGATGTTGATACTCCCTTACCATCGGGGTAGGCTCTTGTGTTGCTTTTTCTTTCCCTTTCTCCACTGTTGCCTTCTCTCCCAATGTAACTTCCTTTTGGCTTCTTGATCATTTGTACCCTGTGCCTCTACCTCTTTCTCAATTACTTGTTCTTCAACAACACCCCCCTGAATTTGCTTGCCACTCCTGAAGGTAATTGCCTTTACTTGCTCCTTTGGATTTGCCTCAGTGTTACTAAGCAAACTACCTTGAGGTCTCTCATTAAGGATTTTGGCCATTTGTCCCACTTGATTCTCAAGATTGTAAATGGAAGCTTATTGATTCCTAAAGGTAGTCTCTATTGTTTGGAACCTTATTTTAAAAGCAGCTACAGATTTTTCCATCAGTTCCTCTAAGTTGCTTTTTCTAGGAGGAGAAGCTTGTTGAGGCTGAGGAGCTTGGAATCCCATATTTGATTGCTGAAATCTCGGTGGAGGTCTTGCGGCATTTGGTTGCCCCATGAGAAATTTGGATGATTTCTCCACCCTGGATTATATGTGTTGCTATAGGGGTTATTTTGTTACCTTTAAATAGCATTTCCAACATACTCAACTTGCTTTGTTTTGGCAAAGTTGTTGCCACTTTGACAATCATGACTTTGGTTTCCATCTCCACACCAATCACAAAACAAAACTTGTGCTTGCTTCCCTGAGGATAAAGCTAACGAGTCCATTTTTCTATTTATGGCTTCAAGCTAAGCGATCAATACAACAATTGGGTCCACCTAATGTGAACCACCCCCTTTAATCCTTATATGATCTCTAGGGACTTGCCAATAATAGTTTATGAGGGCCATATCTTCAACAAAGTCTCTTGCCTCTTTAGGTGCATAGTTTAAACCATTATAAAAGGTTTGAATGTGGAGCCATAGTGGAAGGTAATGATATGGACACTTCCTTAACAAATCTTTAAATCTTTCCCATGCATCATAGAGGGTCTCACCATCTTGCTAAAGGAAGGAAGAAATGCCATTCCTTAACTTGGCCATTTTGGATGGTGGTAAGTATTTTTCTAAGAACTTCTCTAGTAATTGACCCCATATAGTAAAAGTGCTAGCTGGGAAAGACTTGAGCCACTTCTTTGGTTTATCCTGGAGTGAAAAAGGGAACAATGTTAACCTAATCGCATCATCTAAAACATTATTTATCTTTAATGTATCACAAAATTCCAAAATGTTCTCAAGATGAGCATTAGGGTCTTCATCTAGGAAGCCATCGAATTGCTAGGTCTACTACACCATTTATATCACATTTGGCTTGATTTCAAAATTGTTTGCAGTGACTGTCCGCCTCTATATACTTGAATCATCGCCATTGAGAGTGGGCCATGCATACTCTTGCATGGTCCTTGGCTGATGTTCTGCCATTACTTCAACCTCTTCTTTTAAATCTATGTCATCTAAGTCTGCTACCTCTTCTACCAAAGCTAGTTGCCTCCCCTCACTTCACTTTTGTCTCAAAGTTCTCTAGCTCTAGTCATGCAAATAGAAAAGTACCTAAATGACAGCCAACAAGCAAGAACAATTATTAAAAACAAATAAAATAAAACCTACAACAATAATCTCAATTTTATTGCTAATATTGAAAACCATTGTTCCCCGATAATGGCACCAAAAACTTGATGCTTGGTTTGCAAATGTACAGATCACACAAGTAATATAATAATGAGTAAAGTTATCATTCCACTAGAGACAAGGTATAAGTACTAGTGCAAATTTAATTTATTGTTTAGCGAACCAAAAGTTTGAGTAATGTTTAAATTAAAATAACTAAACTAAATTAAAAACTTAACTAAAATAATGTAAGTGAATTGCAAGAGAAAAATTGTTGATAAAAGTTCCTTATATATTTGAATCCTCCTAGACCCCATATGTATTTCATGAATGGAACCTCAACTAAACCAAACATCTGATTGAATTGGCATTCCACTAAGTTAGATTGAAATCTCTCTTAAGCGATTCAATCCCTAATTACTAAGTATTATAAATGAACTCTCTTCTCAATTTATAATTAAATAGAAACAACATTAAAATCAAGGAACCATAAACCAAAGAACTTGTAGGTCTATCTCTAGCACCCTAATCAATTCTCAACCTTTATGAGTGATCAATTCTAGCTAAGCTTTCTCAAGACAATCAGCAAGAAAACTAATTCCAATTATCAAGCATACAATTGACAATTATAAATAATAAATATAAATCAATCCAAATGAATGATTTAAATGATTAAAAATCCATTCAATCCATACAAAGTAATATAGGATTCATCAAATACCTAGGTGTGAAAAATTTAGTTCATAATGAAAAAGTAACAAGAATAAAAGATAAAAGATAGAGAAATGAAGCAATCCATAGTGGATGAATGATAATCCAAACTCGAATCTTCAATCCTTGACTTGAAACTTGAAAAACTTTGATCTTCACCTTTAATTTTCACTCCAAAACCTTGATTTTTACTCAGAGAAGTTGCCTCTAAGTGACAGAATCCTGAACCCTTCAAATCTATCCAAAATTAACTTAAATATTCTGCACAGACTATATGCACAGCCAGCTACACAGTCGTGTGGCGACCCGTGTGATAAGCCCAAAAGTATTCTTGATGAATTTTAATGAAAATTCCAAAAATAATAACCACACAGCTTCTCACTGTGTAGCTGCCAGTGTGATATCATTCTGACTTTTTTGCTTCAAAAATTAACTTGTTTTTAGCAACAAACAGTGTCATTTTGGATTCTATTACTCCATAGCATCTCAAAACATAGGATTCTTTAAAAAAAACTAAAAATCACATTAGAACAAACAAATTAAACTTAATTTAAAGAATAAACATGCTAAATTCAGGGTAAAATATAAGCATTTAGGCATTTATCATTGCTGGCGATTAATTTTCTAGGGTATTTTTTGGTTGTTTTCTTATTTCGTTCATGACAATATAGGTATATTTAGAATGCTGTCTTATTGTACTTCAATTTGATATATAGTTTGATAATTAGGGATAACTTTTAATTTGGACCAGAATCTAGTGACTCCCGTAGCTGCCAATGCCATTTCTGTCCCTTTTTCAATGAGATACAAAAAGTGAAGGATATTTTCAGACTCTTCAATTCATAAGCTAACTGTTGGTTCCTTCGAATTGCAATTCATCATAGTTGAAATTTTATGGTGACTGGATTTTGGCAACCCTAGAAATTGATGGTTCTAAACAGTAGCTCTGACTCATTAAACCAAGTTAAATGGTATAGATTTCAACTCTTGATTGTATATAGATATTGGGTTATAAATTTATTTGTGAGGATTTATGTAAATAGATTATTGCAAATTAATTGTTTAATTAGGTAACTAAGTTAAGATAATTATTTATCATATGATTATTGAGCAATTTGATGATTAATTGAAGATTTAAGTGAGATATTAAAATTAATATTAAATGAATTAAATTAGTTAGATATTGGTTTGATAAAGAAGAATAAAATTGGTGGATGCAAATAGTTCATTAAAGGTCTATGTTGGACCAATCAATTGTGTTATTGTTGATAAATTAGTTTTATAGTAATAAGGAGCTAATCCTAGTTTCGAGGAGATGCTATCAAATTTTCAATAGATAAATTTTGAGGAGATGCTAACGAATTTTCAATAGATAAATTTAAATTAAATAGTGAAGAAATGGTATAATAATACTTGATAAGTGGTATTATGTCATTAGGAGTATTTCAAAAAACAATTCAAATGATAGCAGTAACAAGCGAGTATTTAATGGAATAGTGATCTACAGTCCAGGTGAATGAAGAGTACATACTGTTATATTTAAATTCAAAATATTATAGTTCAAAAATTATTGTTATTGCTAAATCAAAACAAAAGATATATTGTAATGATATCAAATTTCATTATTCAATTGCAAATTATAAATTTTTAAATGCTAAATATGTTATATTGATTTTAATATCTTCTTAAAAATTTTGTGAATTTTACCAATGCTTCAATAAGAATTTTCCAAAAGCCTTGTTATAAATTGTTTAATATTTTAAAAGTATTAATTAAGTGAATTCTAATATTTTATGAGAATAATTAAAGAATTGCACCATTTATATATAAGCACTCTGCTTATATATATAATGGTTAAAATGGTTAAAATCTTTCTTAATGACAAATTACTTGTAAAATTATTTGTAATATAATAATTGTTTAATTGTATAACTCTAAATACTAAAAGAACTGTGTATATGTATTCTATACTTTCGAGAGAAATACTTGTTTACTAACTCTAAATAAGTTCTCTTAGTAATATAACAACCCACACCCACCCTAAGAGTTTTCATAACCAATTACTTGAATTTAGAGCTATTATGGCAAAATGTGTGATTTTATGAAAATCCATGTTTTATGCGATTGATGAGTATGTGCTATATTAGATTAGTTCTAATATATATAATATAAATTATTATGGTGAAATAAGTGATTTATATGAAGTGCATAAGCATAAAATGATTTATTGTACACAAAGTGAATTTTCATACACAAAGCGATTTTTAAGTATAAAATAATTTTTATGAGCATTTTTAAAATATTTTTAAATAAATATTTTGGGGATAATTTTAATAAAAATAATAAGAAAAATATTTTATTTTTAATTATCTATAATCATAACATAAATAAAATTAAAAGGCCCAACTCACTAAAGCCCAACACACAGAAATACTCATAACCTAGCTCATTAATGGTAAATTTGGAATTTTGCCAAAATCTACATATTTAATGCTAAAATTTGGCCAGTCCCTTGGTGACAGCCACCATTCTATTATTCTTCATAATTTTTATAGAAAAACTCTTTCAAAAATATTCTCTCAACCGAAATTCACAAGGTGCTTTCAAACCTTGCAATTTCGTGACTGTTTTCATAAGTTTTTCTATCCTTTCAATTTACTATTTGATTTCTATGAAACTAATCATGAGAAAACTATTTGGGGCTGTCAATTTACTATTTTTATTGTGATTAAATTCAGCCTAGGTAATATTTTGAAGGAGAAATCAATTTTTCCACCAAAAACACAGCTCCTTTTTCGCACATCCACCAATGGTGAACCCTAAAACTCAAAGTTGGAATTTTCATGCATAAATATATGGGAGGCTGCCAATTTGTGTATTTTGTATTCTAAATTGATTTTTATTATGTTTAGATGAAAATATTGATTTAAATCATATTTCTATATATTACTCTAATGATTGGAAAAGTACGGAAAGTAAGAAAATTCATGGTTTTCACCCTAAAACCTAAAGTTAGCATATTTTTATGCATATATTTTAAGATGGGTGCTAATTGTTGTATTAAAGAATTCTAAAATGATTTTTGACATATTTTGCATGAGAAATATTGGTTTAAATAATATTTTTGCATATTACTATAATGAATGGAAAGTGCGAAAAGTAAGAAAAATCCATGTTTACCTTAATTGTATGATTCGGCCTATCGAGGAATTTTGATTCCAATGTCTATAATTTTTGTATGACATATTTCAATGATTATTGGAAACATGAATGATAAATAATTTAATTGCATGTTTGTTGAAGGATTAACTCTATATAAGCCTAGAGACAATTTGGCCTGCCTAGGGTTTACTAACCCTATTATTATGTTATGATTAATATATGTATATAATTAAGTGACAAGTGAAATAGGTCTTATGATGTGTTAATAATGAATTAATAATCTTAAATTGACTATGAGATGGATGGTATGATTTGTTCAAAAGAGATAAGCATGACCCTTCAAGGTTACTTATTAAGTTGATATATATATGTAAAGTGTAAGTGTACTAAGTTGAATGTTAAACGGAATTGATATTAAGATCATCATATATTGTGTTTGACTTTAAAAAATTCATCGTATGAGTTATAATGTGATTTCATGTGAGCCTAAGAAGGCTAAGTGTACAAGACTTGAAAGTCAACATATTATGTGTAAGTGATGAGTGCACTTCTAAGTGCAACTCCAAGTATATGTGAATATTATATATCCATGGGGTAGTTATGGTATAGGATAGCATGATGATTAAGCAAATGCTAAGTATTGAATTATAATGTTATGTTAGAGCTTGAAGATTATTAGAAATTCAAGGGCTACAATAATTAGGAGCTAAGGAACCATAAGGTGAGTAAACATTATATTTATGTTACAAGTACAAGCTATCATGTTATGTGAACCTTTGAGATTCTTGAAACCCACTTGCCTTTCTATTCTCTATTATAACTATATGACTTCTTTGTTAAGCATAGGTTACCAAAAGACAATTGTTTTGAAACCATTTTGATTATTCTATGATAAGAAAGAACCTTTGTTATTGTTGTCTTACCTAATATTCTTTCTGGAATCATATTATTATTTATCTTTTGTTCAATAAGTTAAATTACTATTGCTATTGTGCTATATGTTATTGCTTTCTTAAGTGCTATTGTTATAAGTTATTGCCATTAGCTCTAGCTATGGTACCCATGAACCTTTTATGCAGAAATCCTCATGTCAATACTGGCAATCATCAGAACTTGTGCATATGGTCTTAACCTTATGGATAGGGGCATAGTATCCACCTCAGCTAAAAGGAGCAGTTCTAGCTATAGAGCCAGATCAGTTTCATGCTTTTCTATGTGATAAGAGTTGGAATTTAGCTTGAGGCCACCTCTCCTCAGTGTATGCGAGTGAATTGAGTAGGGTCTTCACTCATGAGTGAATTGAGCAGGGTCTTCACTCACAAGTAATAAGTATGATTTCTACGAAGCTTGTGAATGAATGGTGGAGCCAAACGCAACGAAAGGAAGGTGGTGAGGTGAAATTTCAAACATTTTAAAATTTCACTTCCCAATTTTAGTCCAAAATCCATTCAAAGAATCAATTAATTTGTGTGCAAAATACATATGCATATAAAGAAGAAGGAAGAGTAATCATATTACCTCTTGTAAGTTTCTTCTTTCTTTATCAAAGAGCTTCCCAAGTGTGAAGCCTGTAGATAATCCACACCTAGCTCACCTCCAAGTCTCCTCTTGATTTCTTTTGTGTTCTTGAATCCTCTCTTGGATGCCTAATTTGATTCAAGATTTCCCT
Source organism: Reutealis trisperma (assembly GCA_947687605.1). NCBI lineage: Eukaryota > Viridiplantae > Streptophyta > Magnoliopsida > Malpighiales > Euphorbiaceae > Reutealis > Reutealis trisperma. The sequence goes on along the minus strand of CANTUT010000742.1, from coordinate 317,323 downwards.
TAAAAATCCTTAGGCAGTTTAAGGTTTCTCTTTGGTTTGTTTTGGACTAAACACATTTTCAATTTGCAAGCATTTGTTCTTTCACACAGAATAAAGAAGAGAATTAAAGATCAAAGGAAAATTTGAAGAAAAATTTTCTTCGTTTTCTTTCTCTCTCTCAATTTCTCTCTCTAAGAATGCTTCAAATCTAAAATGATGTTTAAAACTTATGAAGAAAAATGAATATAAAACCCTTTTATACTTGTTTTCCTTCACTTAACTCTTAAGTCTTTACAAAGACTTAATTACACTTTTAGCTCTTCATTTGGTGGAAGGGCAAAGTTGACTTTGCTTTCTCAAATGGTGAAATGACCATTTTATCCATTAGGGATAAAATGGACATTTCCACTAGCCAAAGGATGTAATTATAATTTTTAATCTTAGTGGAAAATTTTGTAACCCTTAAACCCATCATATGGGCTTATGAATAGTGAATTTTCTCTAACCCCTCAATTGCCTCTTTTCCATATCACATATGGGCTTAGGCATACATTTTAAGCATACATTGCATGCATTCATATATATCACATATATATTTCATAAAATGGACAATATACACATAGTTATGATCATGGATTCTATGGATCCACTTCCTAGCCACAAAGAATGGATATGGGATTTAGGTTAAATAAATTACAAACATGAAATTATAATTTTTAAATCTTCATGCTCCCACTAGGCATCTTCATGGGTTGAACCACTTCTTATTATTGCATCTCCATATCTCCATATGTACATTAGTAACCTTGGCATTCTAAAGTGAGATTACAAAAAAAAAAAAAAAAAAAGAGCTTATAGGCTCAATGGAATTGATATACAACCTAAATGAGTAATTAACATTTAATTACATCCCATCAAATAATAAAATTAATTATTACATGTCCACATTAGAAATCATACATTATGGTTTCTAAATCCATGATCACCTATTTATGCCTCTCAAACAACAACAAAACATATACATACGACAATTGCATTTATAGATATGTTGTTCATCATTGGAACATTTCCAAATTTTGGAACATTTGCAAAATATCCATTTTGAATATCACATATTCAATGTTTCTATAGCTTAAAATCATATTTTAAGTCATAAAAATTTATTTGATTGAAAAATTGATCCAAAACAATTTTGGAAAAAATTAAAGTTGGGTGAAGACACAGAGCAAATCGCGACCACCTTTGCGGTTGTGACTTAGGTTTTATGGGTGTGAAATACTAGTCATAATTGCGATTATGTAAATTGACCTAAACAACATTTGTTCTAATCCATTCATTTGCATCACAATTTTTGATTTGCGGGTGCGAATTTTGTGTTCAACAGCACAACATTTGTGCACCAACTCATTTTCAACCAAATCAAAAACTTCTAAAACAACATATACAAAGTTTTTACACTAAAATTAAGTAGATCTGGTACCAATTGAAGGAATGGTGGAGCCAAATGTAGCGGAAAGAAGGTGGTGAGGTGAAATTTCAAGCATTTTAAAATCTCACTTCACCCAATTTTGGTTCAAAATCCATTCAAGCAATCAATTAATTTGTGTGTAAAACACATATGCAAATAAAGAACAAAGAAGAGTAATCATATTACCTCTTGTAGGTTCCTTCTTTCTTTATCAAAGAGCTTTCCAAGTATGAAGCCTTTAGATCATCCACACCTAGCTCACCTCTAAGTCTCCTTTTGATTTCTTTAGTGTTCTTGAATCCTCTCTTAGATGCCCAATTTGATTTAAGATTTCTCTCAAAAATCCTTAGGAAGTTTAAGGTTTCTCTTTAGTTCATTTTGGACTAAACACATTTTTAATTTGTAAGCATTTGTTCTTTCACAAAGAAAAAAGAAGAGAATTGAAGATCAAAAGAAAATTTAAAGAAACATTTTCTTCGTTTTCTTTCTCTCTCTCGATTTCTCTCTCTAAGAATGCTTCAAATCTAAAATGATGTTCAAACTTATGATGAAAAATGAACTTAAAACCCTTTTATACTTCTTTTCCTTCAGGGCTTAACTCTTAAGTCTTTACAAAGACTTAATTACCATTTTAGCTCTTCATTTGGTGGAAGGGTGGAGTTGACTTTGCTTCCTCAAACAGTGAAATGACCATTTTATCCTTTAGGGCTAAAATGGATATTTACACTAGCCAAAAGATGTAATTATAATTTTAACCTTAGTGAAAAATTCTTTAACCCCTAAACCTATCATATGGGCTCATGAATAGTGAATTTTCTCTAACCCCTAAATTACCTCTTTTCCATATCATATATGAGATTAGACCACATCTTATGTGTTAAGGGTTTTTACTAAGCTTAAAATTATGTATTTGATTAGTCCAAATCAATTTTCAATTTAATCTTACTCATTTGCATCATAAACAAATTAAGATTTAATAAAATAGAAACCTTCATATATTAAACATCAGGACATGCTAGGATCCTTGTAAATTTAATTACATATTTAATCATTTTACCGCTAATCAATTAATTAAACACTTTAATTAATTGTTATGGTAAACCTTTTACACTTGAAAGGTGATCATTATTGGGTGTGTGACTTTCTACGTTCATGTCTAAGTAGCAATGGGAATGAGAAAACATTTTTCTCTACTAATATAAAATCCCCAATTCACACTTAGTCCCATAAGTCATAAGGGACAGCTAGCATTCCATGTCACAACTACCTAATTAGAAATGAATGTTTATAGTTGATTACTTTAAACTTCACATGGACCATTGATCATAAATCATCATGCACTAGAATCCCTTCATTAAAGATCCCAATCTTGGCTAGGGTAATGGTTTATGTCAAACCCTAATGTGCCTTAATTCTATGTCGTTATCTCTATTCTAATTCTTGATAATATTAGATCCCTAATAGAAATTCTTTATAGTTAATATGTCTATCCTGGCCAGGAGCTTTAGTTATCTAGAATAACTAGATAGTATAGGATCTTAACCTCATTTACTTAAGGTAATGAATTCTGTCTTGGTGATCACTTACCTCCATACATAACAAATTAGAACCATCACATGTCATGTATCCATACATGAAAAGCATGTTTATATAAGCAGTAATAAATCCTAACTTCTTATATATGAGATATAGTATCCCTCAAGTTAAAGGATTATATGCATTATTATGACCTAGATGATAAATAATTGACAAGTAGTAAAACCCCATATTATTATCATCTAACGTCACAGTTCAACTATTCATCCTATAAATATCCACATGTCTGTATTGACATCACATGTCAAGCAGCATGAGACTCACTGCCTCTATAATCATCTGTATCACATACTGATTATAGAAAACAAACAAAGATGATGGTATTCCGGAATTGATGATGCCTAGTCATTAATCCTGTGACCATGAACATATTTAAAATATTTGTACAAGAGCGATCTGTCTCCCATATTCCCAACACTTGAGAATAGATCCTCTTATAAATACTTAAGGACTATATTCAATAATATGAAACCCTTTTCACATTATGAATATATTAATTATGCCATTGGGAATTAAAATCTACTATTATATAACTATTATATGGCTCCTAAGGCACATACTGCTATCAGCTTGTTAAATTGCAAACTATGAGTCATGAATTACAAATCATGAACTATGAGTTATAAGCTATGAGCCCTTTCTAAGGGATATGTGTTATTATATAAGTTATATTGTTTACTCATTGAGATAATCTATCTCATCTCTTTTCTCTGTGTGGTTCCAAGTGAGCATTATGAGGAGACAAGGTGATGGCTCAAGTAATCTACTCTGCTTAGGGGATTTTCTTATGCAAAGTTTATTAGCATGGCATCAAATGAAGAATCTTTTTAGATGCTCTAAGAGTTTTTATTTTTGGAATGTTCATAATTTGATAATTTACTTGGGGTCTTAAATATTCTTTTCGTATGAATTGTATCTAAAAGTATTTTCTTTAAACTATGCTTTCGATGGTTAAAGTTTTCCTTATTATTGGATAATTAAGTTAATGCATGAGGTTTTGGTAAGATCCTAGGCAATGTTATTGTATACATGAGTGGGTTCTATAGGCGTGGGTGACCTTATGTCTCCCCATGTTCTAGGACCGTTATATCTTTAAAATTTGGGATGTGACAAAGATGGTATTAGAGTTATAGTTTAAGTGTAGTTTATACTTGTCTAGTTAATAGGTTGATTAAGTATAATCCTGGAGCATAGGAATTTTCCTATCATGTCATTTATAGTCTATTGCTAGTATAGTTTCATAGAATCCTGATAAACTATAGTACTCCTTGTTATTATTTGTGTGTCTTATGATTCTCTTATCAGATGACCAAGAAGGATACCCCTGCTGGAGGACCTCGACCTAGAGCACCCCATGTGACATGCAAGAGGACCTGGCCAGAGATGTTTGAGAAGGCCATACTTGTGATCCACCTCAAGAAAAAGAAGACTCCTGATGAGGAGGACCCTGTAGAGTATCTAGGTTATAACTAGATTCAGAGTAAGATACAAAGGTTTGAAAAAGATTACTTGGACTTGATGAAGGAAAATCAACGTATGAGGTCCCTAGTGCATACTATGGGAGATGACGTGGAATAGATGAAGGCTAGAGATGTGGAACAGATGGGAGACTGTGCACCCAATGTTCGCCCTAATGAAGGGCATAGTTAAAACCTAAGCTAGTAGTTGATAACTATTAGCCTAGGGGTATAAGACTCATGTGATGTGAATAACATTAATTAATTGCTTAGCAACTTAGTGTGGATTGATTCTTTTTGCCTATAGCATGATTCACTTTTATATGATAGGAGAATTCTTCATGCTATAAGATATATGTTATATGATTATGATAAATGTTAGGATATGCGATATGTGATATGTGACATGTACCTTATGATATGATATGATGAGTACCTATGTTAATGCATAACAAATATGATAGTTACTAGTAGAGTGACATGGGTTAGAAGGGAATTAGCATTAAATTCCTTATCGTTATAGTAGAATGCCTCCTAAAAATAAGGTCTATATAGCTGCCTAACCCATTAGGGCTAGTAAGGATACGATATTAGATGCTATTTTGAGTGCTGCCTCCACACCAATGAGATCAAGGGAAAGGCCGAACTCAAGGGTGTTAACCATGGGCTCTAGTGAGCATGCCTCCTTACAAGAAGTGCAAGCTATGCTTGAGGAAATGAGGGACTTGCACAAGGAATTAGATCAGCTGTGAGCTTAAAGGCAAGAAGTGCCGCCAACACAAAAGAGAATAGAGTTCCGCCTCCTATGGTAGTGGCCCTACACAAAGGGAAAGAAAATGACTATTAGATGAAGGGATGACTGCCTCAGAATTCAATAAGCTACAGCTACCTAACTTTTGCAACGATGAGGATGATGACCCTCATGAATTTTTGGATGAGATGCATAAGCTAGTCTATCAGCTGCCATGCTCTAATGGCTGAGTGATTGAGTTGGTAGGACTCCAACTCAAGAAGGAGGCATGGTATTAGTACAAAAGGAACATTGAAGAATGGCTATATGTAACAAACCCACCTATGAGGGTAGAGTTTAAATAAGATAGGGCACTACAGTTCGAGCAGCTGAAGCAGAAACCCAAAATATCAATGTCAGATTATGTTAAGGAGTTTAATCAACTTAGCAGATTCGCTGTTGACATCATCCTTATCGAAGCTAATTGTATCAACTACTTTTTAATAGGACTAGTTACACCTCTGCTCAACTCACTGGCAGCAACTAAATTCTCAACCTTGGCCAAGCTAATAGATAAGGCTAAAATAATGGAAAAAAAGGCACAAGGCCAAAAGAGCCAAATGAGCTAAACGTGAACAAAAGGGTAAGCATAAGAATAGGGGTCATAGAGGCCAGCATAGAGAAGGAAGCAGAGGACTAGGAAAGGAATCTTCGCCAGCAACTTATGGCTATTATGGTAGGAAGCATTTTGGGGGTTTACCGAAAGGTCTCTGGCATATGTTTATAGTGCAAATAGATGGGTCACTTCATCAAGGACTACCCTCAAATAAGGAACTCAAGAAATATGGCCTCAACACCTCCACCGCCTGGACCATCTCAACCTTAAGGGCAAGAAGCCAAGAATAAGGGACATAACTAAGACTTTTGCTAGTAGTTAGTAACTATTAGCCTAGTGGCATAGGACTTATATGATATAAATGATATTATATGACTACTTAGCTATTTGACTTGGGTTTGATCTTCTATTGCCTAAGAGATGATTGACTTTGAAAATGATAGGAGAGCTTATTATGCTATAGGTTATGTGTTATGTGACTAGGATACATGATACATGCCATAATATGTGATATATGCTAGGTGATATGTGTCCTATGATGTGATATTATATGATGGGTGATCAAGTTAAATGCATGCTAAGTATGACAATTTGATAGTGGGGTTAAGTGGATTAGAAAGAGAAGTTGACTAAGTTTTGATCCAATTGAGATTAATGATTGATAGGTATAATGTTATGAGATATGAAATGCTTACATGTTACAATGGTCTGACCTATGAATTATATGGAGTTATTAAATAATAATTGTGATTGATGTCATAAGAAGAGAATTGATATTTAGTAATGATTAGTAGGGGAATGAAAAAAATTAGTTACATTATATATACATAAGTATATGGTATGAAGTAAGTGAAGTATATTAAGGCATTTGTGACTTAGATGCTACCATATAGACTATAACAACAAGAAAGCTAGCGATGTCTTTGTCACTTAAGTAAATATCAAGTATAGTCAAAGAAGAAGGTATCATTCCCATTCAAACTTCTAGTGCAAGATGCTTGATAGATTCTAGTGCTACGCACTCATTTGTGTCTCCATGTTTTGATAAGAATCTAGGTAGAAATAAGGAATTAATGAATGAACACTTAGTCATGTCGACTCCTTTGGGAGTAATGATGGAAGTAAAGTATATGTTTAAAGATTGTGAGGCAGACTTTAATGGATGAAAACTTCTAGTATAGTTATTAGAACTTGATGTATTAGAATTTGATATGTTCTTAGGAATGGATTGGCTATGTGAGCATAGAGCTCGTATTGACCATAGATAGAAGCAAGTAAAAATTTGAACCAAGGATGGGGAGAAATTTGTATATCAATGAGATACCTATGATTTATGTCTACTAGCATAATCATGGAATGGATGAGTGTACCTACGAAGCCGAGATAGGGATGCAGTAGAAGCATCCCTAATTTTTTTTCAAGAACGTATGAGTAAGTATTTGAATTTGAGGATAAATTTCTTTTAAGTGGGGAGAATGTAATAACCCACACCCACCCTAGGAGTTTTCATAACTAATTACTTGAATTTAGAGCTATTATGGCAAATGTGTGCTTTTATGAAAATTCATGCGTTATGTGATTGATGAGTATGTGGCATGTTAGATTAGTTCTAATATGCATAATATGAATTATTATGGTAAAATAAGTGATTTATATGAAGTGCATAAGAAAAAAATGATTTATTGCACATAAAGTGAATTTTCATGCACAAAGCGATTTTTAAGCATAAAATAATTTTTATAAGCATTTTTAAAATATTTTTAAATAAATATTTTGGGGGGAATTTTAATTAAAATAATAACAAAAATATTTTTTTTAATTACCCATAATCAATGCATAAATAAAATTAAAAGACCCAACTCACCAAAGCCCGACACACCAAAATACTCATAACCTCGCTCATTAATGGTAAACCTATAATTTTGCCGAAACCTACATATTTAAAGCAAAAATTCAGCTAGCCCCTTGGTGATAGCCACCATTATATTATTCTTCATATTTTTTATAGAAAAAATCTCTCAAAAATATTCTCTCAACCGAAATTCACAAGGTGCTTTCAGACCTTTTGATTTCGTGACCATTTTTGTAAGTTTTTCTATCCTTTCAATTTACTATTTGATTTCTATCAAAATAATTATGAGAAAACTATTTTGGGCTATCAATTTACTATTTTTATTATGATTAAATGTGGCATAGGTGATATTTTGAAGTAGAAATCAATTTTTCCACCAAAAACGCAACTCCTTTTTCGCACATCCACCAAAGGTGAACCCTAAAACTCAAAGTTGGAATTTTCATGCATAATGATAACTATATAATTGACTATCTTTTACCCCCTATTTTTAGAGTATTTTATTGTTAAATTCAGTTTAATTGTTTGTTCAAGTGTTTTTTAGAGTATTTCCAGGAATCATATATGTTTTACAATGCTTCAATCAATTGAGCTGGAGGTGTGGATAAAAGTTGAATATTTATGCATTTTTGGGAAAATTTTCAATTGACACGCCTAGTGACATTGGCTTGTCATTACCTGTGCCATTCCTAGATTTGGATAGAATGGTTCCTTGCATTCACAGTGTTGACACGCCCAGCGACATGGGAGTGTCACTGGCCCTGTCAGGCTAATTTCCAGAGTATAAAAGCTAATTTTAGACAGAATTTGGGGGATGTGATTTTAATTGGTAATAGAGCTTTTCTAAGGCCAAGAAGAGAGTTTTAGAGTGAAGATTGAAGGCAAAGATCAAAGTTTCAAGTTTCAAGTCAAAGATTGAAGATTCGAGTTGGATTATCATTCATCCATTATGGATTGTTTGATTTCTCTTTCTTTTATCTTTTATTCTTGTTACTTTTTCATTATGAACTAAATTTTTCATACCTAGATACTTGATGAATCCTAGATTACTTTTTATGGATTTAATGGATTTTTAATCAATTAAATCATTCATTGGGATTGATTTATCTTTATGATTTATATTTGTTATTTCTAATTGTCAATTGCATGCTTGATAATTGGAATTAGTTTTCTTGCTAATTTTCTTGAGAAAGGTTAGCTACAATTTATCACTCATAAAGGTTGAGAATTGATTGGGGTGTCAGAGATAGACCAACAAGATTCTTTAGTTTATAATTCCTTGTTTTTAATGCTATTCTATTTAATTATAAATTAAGAAGACATTTCTTTTATAATACTTAGTAATTAGGGATTGAACCGCTCGAGAGAGGTTTCAATCTAATTTAGTAGAATGCCAATTCAATCCAATGTTTGATTTTGTTGAGTTCCATTCATGAAATACATATGGTGTCTAGGAGGATTCAAATATCTAGGTAGCTTCTATCATAGATTCTTCTTTTGCAACTCACTTATATTATCTTAATTAATTTTTTTAATTTAGTTTAGTTATTTTAATTTAAACATTACCCAAACTTTTGATTTGCCAAACAATAATTTAAATTTGAGCTAGTACTTGAACCTTGTCTCCAGTGGAATGATAACTTTACTCATCATTATATTACTTGTGCGATCTGTACACTTGCAAAATATGAATCCTATTTTTGGCACCGTTGCTAGGGACAATAGTTTTCAATATTAGCAATACATTTGAGATTGTTAATTTAGTTTTTATTTTATTTGTTTTTAACAATTGTTCTTACTTGCTGGCTATTATTTTAGGTACCTTTTTCTGTTTATGACTAGAGATAGTTCCTCTAATCTACTTTAATTTGATCTAAAGCTAGAGAGAACTTTCAGACAAAAGCAAAAGGAGGAACGAGAACTAGCTTTGGTAGGAGAGGTAGTAGACCTAGACTACATTGATTCAGAAGAAGAGGTTGAAATAATGGCAAAAGATCAGCCAAGAACCTTGCAAGAATATGGAAGGCCCACTCTTAATGGGGCCTACTCAAGTATTCAGAGGCTGACAGTCACTGCAAATAATTTTGAAATCAAACTGAATATGATACAAATGGTGCAGCAGACTTGTCAATTTGATGGCTTCCCAGATAAAGATTCTAACACTCATCTTGAGAATTTTTTGGAGATTTGTGACAATCCAAGATAAACAATTTCTTAGATGATGCGATTAGGTTGCGTTTATTCCCATTTTCACTCTGGGACATACCAAAGAAGTGGCTTAAGTCTTTCTCAGCCAGCACTTTTACTACTTGGAATCAATTGGTAGAGAAATTCTTGGAGAAATATTTCCTACCATCCAAGACCACAAAGTTAAGGACTGACATCTCTTCCTTTCTTCAGCAAGCTAATGAGACTCTTTATGATGTGTGGGAAAGGTTTAAAGGCTTGTTGAGGAAGTGTCCACATCATAGCCTTCCACTATGGCTCTAGATTCAAACCTTTTACAATGGTTTGAACTATGCAAGCAAGCAGTCTAACAATGCACTAGCTGGTGGTTCCATCAACAATAAGACACCTAAAGAGGCAAGGGACTTGATTGAAGACATGTCTCTCACAAACTATCAGTGGCAAGTTGCTAAAGATTAGAGAAGGATTGGAGGGGGTGCTTCACATCAGGTGGACCTAATTGTCATATTGACTGCTCAGCTTGAAGCCATGAACCAAAAAATGGACTCCTTAGCTTCATCTTCAGGGAAGCAAGCACAAGTTCTATTTTGTGATTAGTGTGGGAGTGGCCACTAAAGTCAAGAATGCTAAAGTGGCAATAATTTTGCCAAGACAGAGCAAGTTTAGTATGTTGGGAATGTACCTAAAAGGCAACAAAATAACCCCTACAGCAACAAGCTTCCATCCACAATCTTGAGAATCAGATGGGACAAATAGCTAAAATGCTTAGTGAGAGACCATAAGGAAGTTTGCCTAGCAACAATGAGGCAAACCCAAAAGAACAGCTGAAAGTAATCACTTTGAGGAGTGGCAAGCAAGTAGAGGGGGCTGTTGGGAAAAACCAAGAAGAAGTGGTTGAGGAAGAGGCACAGGGTGCAAATGACAAAGAAATAGAAAAAGAAGTTGCATTGGGAAAGAAGGCAGTAGTGGAGAAAGAGAGAGAAACAGCAACACAAGAGCTTACCCCGATGGTGAAAGAGTATCAGCCTCCAGTGCCATATCCAGCTTGTTTGCATAAGGATAAAATTGATGCTCAGTTTGGTAAGTTTTGTGAATTATTTAAGCAACTTCATATTAACATACCATTTGCCAAGGCTTTATCACAAATGCCCAAATATGCCAAGTTTTTGAAAAAGCTACTTTCTAACAAAAGGAAGCTCAAAAAGGTATCATTTGTGCATCTGTAGAAAAGAGCTCGGTAATTTTGCAAAAAAGGTTACCTAAAAAGCTAAAGGATCCTGGTAGCTTTAATATTCCATATTTCATAGGTAACCTTTCAATTAAAAATGCCTTAGCTAACTTGGGGGCTAGCATTAGAGTTATGGCCTACAAGATGTTTAAAGAATTGGGTATTAGAGAACCCAAAAGAACGCATATGACTATTCAGCTAGCTGATAAGTCTGTGATACACCCTCGAGGGATTGTTGAAGATGTGTTAGTAAAAGTTAGGGAATTTATTTTCCCCAATGACTTTGTCATCATTGATATAGATAAGGACATGAATGTCTCACTTATCCTTGGTAGGCCATTCTTGAATACAGCCCACGCCCTTATTGATGTATATGATGGCACATTAACTTTGAGAGTGGGGAACAAAAAAATTATCTTTCATATTGCTAATGTTATGAAGTACCCACTTGCACTTAATAAGGCAGATTTATGCAATGATGTTGTTGAGTATGAAACTATCAATTTTGTTACTAACATTGTTTCCAAGGATCCTTTTGAGTTGTGTTTGGTGCAGAAAAATGTTAAAGATCAGAAAGCAAAAGAGCAGCTGGCTTATTTAGAGGCAAGCAAGTCATTTAATAGTCAGTCATTTAAACCAATTGAAATGCCCAAAGAAGAAAAGATGAGGCCTTCTATAGTAGACCCACCGATTCTGGAACTTAAACCCCTTCCACAACACCTTGAGTATGGATTCTTGGAAAAGGGAAAGAAGTTACCAATAATTCTGAATGCTAGCCTATCTTCCCAGCAAAAAGCTAGACTTATTGAGATGCTGAAGATGCATAAAAAGGTAATAACTTGGAAGATAGCAAACTTTGAGGTTATTAGTCTGTTATTATGCACTCATAAAATACTTATAGAGGATGAGTTTAAAGCAGTAGTGAAGCCATAGAGGAGACTAAACTTGAAGATGAAGGCGGTAGTGAAGGCTGAGGTGATCAAATTATTTAATGCAAGAATCATCTATCCAATTTCAGATAGCTCCTAGGTGTGAACCCTCAAATTTGCATCTCCTAATTCGGCTGTAGCTTGACACCTACTAAGAATAGGGCGCTGCGCATACGGCGGTCCCGCTAGCCAGTTAGCGGGCAGGGGTCAAGGGGCCAGCACCCATAGAAAAATAAATTTCCTGAATCTTTTACCTCCGGTCGATTGTCTTTCAGTCATGAACCCATAGGATCAAACCAAGCTCACATCGAAACTAAAACGGGCCCAAAATGGGTGAAAACAAGTCAAACCGCATGAAGTGGCACGCTGTTGTCTGGGAGGCACGTTTGCCATGCCGCCCAAAAGGCGGCATGCATTTCATGCCGCTGACACTCCTGGTGTGCCGCCACAAGCAGCATCGAATTGATGCTACTAGGCAGGCGACACGCCTGCCGTGCCGCCCCTGCCGCCGGCGCCGAGCCAATGCCGCTGTCAGTACTGCCGGCTCCTCCTCTGGCAGCTCTATAAATAGAGACCTCCTCCAACCTCATTTGGCATGACTTCCAATGCATTCCAATACATTTTCAAGCTTATTTGAGGCATTCCAATAGATTTCCTGCTCATTTGGGGGATTGAAACGATAGAAATTCTCTCTGATACATTTCATCACACTATTTTGCTAACCTTTTGCTATTAAGGTTCAACTTCAAGGTCCTAAATCCAAAGTGGAGCTTAGATCCGGAGTTGAGCTCGCCCTGTTCATCCAAAAGCCAAGAAAAGTAAAGGTATAATCCCTTTCCTATTTTAAAATTCTAAATTCAGATCTATAATTCTCTTTAGGTCTAAAACTGAAAAGATCTAAAACTTATTAATTTAAGAATTAGAATTAAGTCAATAAGCAAACCAACACATTTTTAAAACCCCTCCTTCGCAAGAAGGGAGAACTGCGTGGGGTTTAATTCCTATTCAATAGGATACGCAGGCTGCCATTCTGAAGGGCATCAACTCCAAAAATCTTTTTATCAATATTGTTTTCCTTTTATTTTTAATTTATTCACATTAATCCTTTATTTTGTGATTTTATTTTCAATTTATTTTGGGGAATGTGTGCTTTTCCTAATACCCATAAGGGTTAGAGAAAAGATCCCCTTTGTTTCATTTGTTTTGATATTATAATAATTAAATGGGATTTATCTTTCCTATTTATTTATTATTGTCATTCCATCACATCATATATATATATATATATATATATATATATATATATATATATATATATATATATATATATATATATATATATATATATATATATATATATATATATATATATCTGTTCATTCATCATTTTATTCCTGTTCATGCATACACAAAAATTAAATTTTTTTTAAGAGTTATTTTGCATTTCTACCCAAACCAAAGAAAATACATTTTCTTAACTGTGTAATTACCAAAACCTGATCCCCGAGCCCTCCTTGGTCACTCACGGATTGGTGCACTTTTCCATTGGATAAAATCAAATTATTTTTGGAGTCAATCATATTGGGTTTTCTTTAATTTTCCCAATTAAGATAAATAAATTAAAGTGGCGACTCACTTTTCAACTTTCAAATTACAACAATCAACTTTCTGAACTCACAGTGAGTTCCAATCATGGAGTTTCTCCCGAAGAGCATTTTGATCCCTCGGCGGATCAGACCGGTGCTCGGGCGAGGCCTCACAGTTGGCGACTCCATTGGGGACTTAATGTCGTTTTCAAATAAAAGATAAAGTGGATTACTTTTGGTAAAATACTGAGTTTGGCTTTAAATACAAAATAACTTTATCATGCATCACTACATCGGACTCCTAGTCCACAAAAACCTAGCTCCTAGGAAAACAAAGGATAGAAAGTAACATCGAGTGGGCAACCTTCCTTAGGTCTGCTTGCCGATAGTGAAATCATCCAGCCCACGATGTATCCTCTAATCCTTTTAGAGGTGTAACGAGTATGCACGTACCATTGGACCCATACGAGGCTCCTTGTCTCACATGTGGTTAGGTATATCGCATCTCTAGTGTGATGGGTTCCCTTTAAACCACCCTAAACTTTTCATGTAATGACCCATAGAACCTCCCTTTAGGATTTTATGCACCATAATACTGAACTTGGTATATCATGAAACCTTTTTATTCATGCATACATGCATGCATAGCTTGAACCTTGTGAAGAGTCAAAAACCTATCTAAACACCTTCACACCCAAAACCCATGGTCCACCTAAATCCATGGTCAAAACCCAAAGCTCATGGTCCACCAAAACCCATGGTCAAAGCCAAAAACCCATGGTTCACCTAAACCCATGGTCAACACCCAAAACCTATGGTACACCTAAACCCATGGTCAAAAGCCCATGGTCCACTTAAACTCATGGTCAAAGCCTAAAACCCATGGTTCACCTAAACCCATGGTCAACACCCAAAACCCAACCCATGGTCAAAACCCAAAACCCATGGTTCACCTAAACCCATGCTCAACACCCAAAGCCCATGGTCCACCTAAATCCATGGTCAAAGCCCAAAACTCATGGTTCACCCAAAACCCATAGTCCAGTCCTATCCAAACCCATGACAAACTTATGGTAAAAATAAACTCGTCTATGGTACCCTCGTCCTTATCCATAAACTCTATCCAAGCTAAATACTAACCTAGCTTTCATATTTCACAACTCTTACCTAAGCTAAACACTGATCTAGCTTTCATCTTTCATAATCCTTACCCAAGCTAAACACTGATATAGCATTATCCTTAACCATCCTTACCAAAGCTAAATACTAACCTAGCTTTCATCTTTCACAACTCTTACCCAAGCTAAACACTGATCTAGCTTTCATTTTTCATAGTTCTTACCCAAGCTAAACACTAATATAGCATTACCCACAACCATCCTTACCAAAGATAAATACTGACTTAGCATCACTCTTATCCTTACCCAAACTAAATGCTGACTAGGTTTCATCTCTTACATCACTATCCAAACCCATGGCCCATCTAAGCCCATGATCTAGTCTAACCCATTATCCAACTATCACCAAACCCATGGTCCACCCAACATCTAAATCCATGGTACATCCATAACCCAATTGCAAAACTTATGGTCACTCTATCCTTAAGCCCATGGTAAACCATTTATAAATCACAATCTCAATCATCCAAAGCTAAAATCTGACCTAGCCACCTTAAAGCTAAAATCTGACCTAACCATCCCAAGCTAAATTCTAACCTAGCCACCCAAAGTTAAAATCTGATCTAGCCACCCAAAAGCTAAAACCTGACCTAGCTCCCTTAGCTAAATACATACCTAGCTAACATCATACACCTCTACCCTCATCTTTACCCATACACAGTCAACCTAACCATAAAACACTGTCATTAAACCTTAGATCCTTTGGTTTGTCACACCTCCCCATAACCCTTTTTTCCAAAGCTGGATACTAACCCAGTTCCTTTTCCCTTGCAAAGGTTGACAAAATGTCTGTTGTCGGAGATGAAGTCACTGCTACCAGAACTGATGAAATCTTTGACGAGCTTCTTGCTAAGCTTTCTAACCACCAAGAAACTATGATGAATAGGCAAGAAGCCCTTTTCCAAGACATGCTCAAAGCCCAAAGGAGGGCTATCATGGAGGATATTCATACCCTACTGGAATAGGCCTCCCTGGCTCAAAACCCAACTGACCCAAAACCATTCAAAGTTGACCCAAAACTTGCCTTTTATCCTGTTTATGGATCCACTTCTAGAGTTGAATCCAAAGACAAAGAACCTACAAACACCGACATCATTCCACCACTACCTATTTCATCACCTGAATTCCTCACAAACAACTCACTCTATCAACCCATGATAGTTCAACCACCAAATTTCACCCCTACTCTCACTTCCCCACCCGCGGATCCTGAAATCAAAGCCTTCATGGAAAAGTGAAGCACATGGAAAAAACGATGAAGAATCTAAAAAAGAAAGAAAACCTGGTTGATACAAGCTCCTTGAGCTTATTTCCCAATGCAAGATCTCCACCAAAGTTCAAGATGCCAAATTTGGACAAATTTGATGGTACTACTTGCCCCAAGATCCATTTAAAAATGTACGTGGGGGCAATGCATCCTTTTGCTATCAACAATGAGCTTCTCGCTCAACTCTTTCATCAAACTCTTACTAATCCTGCCTTAAGATGGTTTATTAACTTGGATGATACCCAAAAACAGACTTGGGAGGAAATTTGCAAGGCATTTGTCGAACAGTACCACTATAATAGTGAAGAGGACATTATAAGAAGCAACTTCCAAATGAGTCCTTTTCCATGTTCCTTACAAGGTGGAGGGCTAAAGTTACTCAAATGGTAAACAGGCCAACTGAGCAAGAACAAGTAGATATCATTGTCAAGAATCTACTTCCTGCCTACAAAGCCCATTTGTTAACACAATACCTACCCACCTTCGGAGCTTTAGTTGCAACTGCTTCAAAAGTTGAAGATTGCATCCAAAGTACATCATTTCGAGCTGAATTCCACACCACCAACCTGAACAGTGATGAGGAATCTAGTCCTAACTCAACCCTACCTTACCTCAGCCCTACAAGGCATGTCATGGAGTAAGTTCAAGTTCAGCTAATTTGACTTGTCTGAGATTGAATTCCAAGTCTAAATCTGAGTCGGAGTCTGTCGTCTTATTTTTTTTTCTTTATTCACATAAACCATAGCGGTTTCTTTTGTCATCTTACAATAAAGTTTCCTTTGTAGTAATGCACATATATTTTCTTTTCATCTTCCTTGTTTAGTCAAGCATGGATGAGCCATAAAAAAAGGGAAAAAAAAGAGAAAAAGAAAAAGAGGAAAAAAGAGAGAAATGAACAAACAGTCCAATCCACCACTATTAGCATATGTTAGAATTTGAGGTGCCATCAACAATTGTACCTAATCAAAAAAGGTCAAATAGTTGAAGCATAAAGAGCAAATCAAATGGAATTACCTATTGCACATTAGGTAATCAAACAATGCACCTCAACAAGGTCAACAAAGTTTAGAAAAGACCTTTGTCAAATCTTGAATTCAAAGGCCAGGGCCCCTCAAAACAGCAACCCTAATCATAGTGGAATGTTTTCTCCTAAATGCAAGCTTGCTAAGCTGAAACCCAAAAAGGGCAGCTTGGGCAAAAGTTAAAGCTGAGAAAGAGAGAGAGAGAGAGAAAGCTCATCCAAGTCATCTTTCCTCATGTCCAAAGTTATCAAATCATCTTCAATCAATCTGTCATCCTTCCTAACTAGAGGTTTATTCTCTAAAGGATATACAGTCTTCTATGCTCTTATCCTACAGTGGGGGCATGTCTTCCCAAGAATGTCATCATCTGTCAATCTATCTTGTCGCTTGGCTCAAAGAGCTAAGGCACAATCCCTCCCACAATCTCCAGTCTATCACATCCTTATCTTTCATTTAGAAGTATGATCTCCAATTTATCTTCTTCCACTAGCCCTTTAGCCATTCCTAAGGGCTCTTTGTGTCAACTAGTGTAATCTATAATTAAGTGTCACTGTAAGAGTCTCTTCAATCTCAAACAACAAGAAAAGCTTAACCTACTTTGTCCATGATTCATGCTACAAAAAGCAAAATCATACAACCTCCATAATTCTTTTCAAAAGTTTCAGCTTACCTTCAAAACCATTCTCGAACTTTATGAAATCATATTGTTCCATCCCAAGCCTCATTGGCAAATCATACCACATACCACCCATTCCTTGGCATAAAATGAGTAGAACCAAAATTCCCAAGTCTATCAGGACTTATCATCTTTAAATCTAGTTTCCTTGGCAAAACCAGAAGTCGAGGTATATCTCCTAAAAAGCCTTCATCAAGAAGCCCAAATCCAAAAGCCTTCATCAAGAAGCTCAAATCCAAAAAGCCTTCATTAAGAAGTCCAAATCCAAAAGCCTTCATTAAGAAGCCCAAATATAAAAGCCTTCGTTAAGAAGCCTAAATCCAAAAGGCTTCATCGAGAAGCTTAAATCTACCTTCAAACTAAGAAGCCTTCGTTGAGATGCATATGATCCAAAAGCCTTCATCAAGAAGCCTAAACCAAAAGCCTTCCCCATGAAGCCCACTCCCAAAAAGCCTTTGCCATTAACCTTAGATCCAAAAGCCTTCACCATGAAGCCCACTCCCAAAAAGCCTTCACTATGAAGCCCACTCCCAAAAGGCCTTCATTTGTGAAGCCTATGATTTCCTTTAAGGCAAAATTAGAATTAAGCCTTTCAAATGGATTTCCTTCACCAGACTTTTCCTCCTTAGCCAAGACCTTTCCCTATAAGGACTAATCATCAATGGGCAAATCGAGTCGAGCCACCCATGTTGACATTCCCACACCCATCATCTTTCAGAGACATAACCTTCTGTAAATCTAATACCAAAGCTGAACAGATAGCTTTGATCCTAATCCTTCTGATACTAAAGCCAAATAGATAGTTTTGATTCTAACTTTTCCAACCAATAAGGCCAAACATATAGCTTTGATCCCAACTTTTCCAACCAATAAAGCCAAATAGATATCTTTGACTATAATCCTCCCAACCACCAAAGCCAAAAAGATAGCTTTGATCCCAATCTTTCCAAACATCAAAGTCAAACAGGTAACTTTGATCATAATCTCTCCAATAGTAAGGCCGAACAGATGGCCTTGCAAAACCAATTTGAATTCCCTAGGTGGACCAAATCTCTAAATCTTTCAAAGTCTAGGCAAAACAGATAGCCTTGATTAAAATTCGCCAGAGCATCTTTATCTCCAAACAATTGAAGATCACCATTCTCACATCCAATGCCAAGGTCAAACCAATAGCCATTGACAAAACCTCATTTATCCTATGGGCCCTCTCCCAACAGGTTCATATCTTTAAACCATGTTTGTCCTTCATAAGGTTCAGTTTGCATAAAACATGAATATCCTTATGCATGATAAGCACAAGCAGATATCACAAGCCCAGAGTCTGACATGGTATAACCCAGAATCTGACATGGTACAGCCTATAATATGATATGGTAAAAGAACATATAAGCCAAAAATCTGATGTTGCAAGAGCACAAGCCCAAAGTCTGACATGGCATCTCTTCCCAAGGTTCACTATCATCAGAATCGCCTTTTGCTTAAAGCTAATTCTGATGACGGGGCAACTATGAACCCTCAAATTTGCACCTCCTGATTCGGCTGCAGCTTGACACCTACTAAGAATAGGACGCTGCGCATACGGCGGTCCCGCTAGCTGGTTAGTGGGCAGGGGTCAAGGGGGCAGCGCCCCGTAGAAAAATAAATTTTCTAAATCTTTCACCTCCGATCAATTGTCTTTCAGTCATGAACCCATAGGATCAAACCAAGCTCAAATCGGAACTGAAACGGGCCCGAAATGGGTGAAAATAGGCCAAACCGCACGAAGTGGCGCGCTGTTGTCTGGGAGGCACGTTTGCCATGCTGCCTAGAAGGCGGCATGCATTTCATGCTGCTCACACTCCTGGTGTGCCGCCACAAGTGGCACTAAATTGATGCTGCCAGGCAGGCGGCACGCCTGCCGTGCCACCCGGACGGCCAGCGCATCAGCCGTGCAGCCCCTGCCGCCGGCGCCGCGCCGATGCTGCCGTCCATACCGTCGGCTCCTCCTCTGGCAGCTCTATAAATAGAGACCTCCTCCAACCTCATTTGGCATGACTTCCAATGCATTCCAATACATTTTCAAGCTCATTTGAGGCATTCCAATAGATTTCCTGCTCATTTGGGGGATTGAAACGACAGAAATTCTCTCTGATACATTTCATCACACTATTTTGCTAACCTTTTGCTGTTAAGGTTCAACTTCAAGGTCCTAAATCCAAAGTGGAGCTTAGATCCGAAGTTAAGCTCGCCCTGTTCATCCAAAAGCCAAGAAAAGCAAAGGTATAATCCCTTTCCTATTTTAAAATTCTAAATTCAGATCTATAATTCTCTTTAGGTCTAAAACTGAAAAGATCTAAAACTTAATAATTTAAGAATTAGAATTAAGTCAATAAGCAAACCAACACATTTTTAAAACCTCTCCTTCGCAAGAAGGGAGAACTGCGTGGGGTTTGATTCCTATTCAATAGGATACGCAGGTTGCCATTCTGAAGGGCATCAACTCCAAAAATCTTTTTATCAATATTGTTTTCCTTTTTATTTTAATTTATTCACATTAATCCTTTATTTTGCGATTTTATTTTCAGTTTATTTTGGAGAATGTGTGCTTTTCCTAGTACCCATAAGGGCTAGAGGAAAGATCCCCTTTGTTTCATTTGTTTTGATATTATAATAATTAAATGGGATTTATCTTTCCTATTTATTTATTATTGTCATTCCATCACATCATATATATATATATATATATATATATATATATATATATATATATATATATATATATATATATATATATATATATATATATATATATATATATATATATATATATATATATATCTGTTCATTCATCATTTTATTCCTGTTCATGCATAGACAAAAATTAATTTTTTTTAAGAGTTATTTTGCATTTCTACCCAAACCAAAGAAAATACATTTTCTTAACTGTGTAATTAGCAAAACCTGATCCCCGAGCCCTCCTTGGTCACTCACGGATTGGTGCACTTTTCCATTGGATAAAATCAAATAATTTTTGGTGTCAATCATATTGGGTTTTCTTTAATTTTCCCAATTAAAATAAATAAATTAAAGTAGTGACTCACTTTTCAACTTTCAAATTACAACAATCAACTTTTCGAACTCACAGTGAGTTCCAATCATGGAGTTTCTCCCAAAGAGCATTTCGATCCCTCGGCGGATCAAACCGGTGCTCGGGCGAGGCCTCACACTAGGTGAGCTCGGTTCAAGTAGTACCAAAGAAAGGAGGGATGACAGTGGTACCTAATAAGGACAATGAACTCATCCCTAGAAGAATGGACACAGGATGGAGGGTTTGCATTGACTACCAAAAACTAAATGATGCAACCAGAAAAGATCATTTTCCATTACCCTTCATTGACCAAACGGTAGAGAGGCTGCCTGGGCATGAATACTACTAATTTTTTGGATGGTCTTTTGGGTTACTTTCAAATCCCTATTGCTCTGGAAGACTAAGAGAAGACAACTTTTACTTGTCCCTATGGTACCTTTGCATATAGGAGGATGCCATTTGGTTTGTGTAATGCAATAGCTACCTTTTAATGGTGTATGATGGCAATCTTTGATGAACTAATTGAAGATATCATAGAGGTATTCATGGATGATTTTTCAGTTTATGGGGATTCCTTCGATGTCTGTCTACTGAATTTGGAGAGAGTTTTAATTTGGTGTGAAGAGACCCATCTTGTGCTCAACTGGGAAAAGTCTCACTTTATGGTTAGTGAGGGCATAGTATTAGGGCACAAGATATCGAGTAAAGGTATTGAGGTGGATAGAGCAAAGATTGAGACCAGTGAAAAATTGCCACCTCCTACAATTGTGAAGGCGATTAGAAGCTTTTTGGGGCATGCTGGATTTTATCGAAGGTTTATCAAAGACTTCTCAAAAACTATTCACCCTTTTACGAGGTTGCTTGAAAAGGACACTAAATTTATCTTTGATGGAGAATGTCTAAAGGCCTTTAATGTTTTAAAAGAGAAGTTGATACATGCTTTGATCATAGTGGCCCCTAACTGGAATTTCCCTTTGAGTTGATGTGTGATGCGAGCAACTTTACGGTCGGGGTAGTTTTGGGCCAAAGGAAGGAGAAACATTTTAGCCCATCTATTATGCCAGCAAAACACTAAACGAGGCCCAAGCTAACCACATCACTACAGAAAAAGAGTTGCTAGTTATTGTTTTTGCTTTTGACAAGTTTCATTCATATTTGATCTTATCAAAAGTAGTCATTTACATGGACCACTCATCTTTGAGATACTTATTTTCAAAAACTGATGCAAAGTCAAGATTGATCCAATGGGTGTTATTGCTGCAAGAATTTGATTTGGATATACAAGATAAGAAAGGAGCAAAAAATCTTGTAGTAGGTCATTTATCAAGATTTAAGAACCCAAACTTGGAGCAGCCAAAAGAAGAGGACATTGATGACAACTTTCCTAATAAGCAGCTCTATGGTATAGTTAGGTTGGTAAGTAGTTCTCATCTTAATCCTGAATTTCCTTAGTTTGTGGATTTTGCAAATTTTCTTGTTGCTAGGGAACTTCCAAAAGATCTTTAAGATTAGAAAAAGAAGAAATTCTTTTTTGACTTAAAATATTACTTTTGGGAGGATCCCTTTCTTTTTAGAAGTTGTGCTAACATGATAATTAAGAGATGTGTGGGATGGCCTGAGAATATGAGCATTTTAAAGCAATGTCACAGTAGGCTAGCTGGAGCATATTATAGACCTAGTAGGATAGCTCAGAAAGTTCTAGAGTCGGGATTCTATTGGCCAACTCTTTTCAAGGACAGCTATAACTATATGCAACAATGTGATCATTGCCAAAGAATAGGTAATATCTCATCTCGTGATGAGATGTCCCAACATAGTATTCTTTAGTGTGAGATTTTTGATGTGTGGGGCATAAACTTCATGGGACCTTTTCCAAGTTCTTTTGGTAATAAATACATTCTAGTAGCTATTGATTATATGTCCAAATGGGTAGAGGCTCAAGCTTTACCTACAAATGATGCTAGGGTAGTAGTGAAGTTCCTTAAGAAACTCTTCTCTAGGTTTGGCACTCCCAAAGCCATTATTAGCGATAGAGGGACTCACTTTTGTAACAACCAATTAGAGAAAGTGCTTAAAAGATTAGGTGTTACACATAAGCTTACTACCCCCTATCATCCGCAGACAAGTGGTCAGGTGGAAATCTCAAATAGGGAACTCAAGAGAATTCTTAAGAAGTTAGCAGAGCACTCTAGGAAGGATTGGTTAGAAAAGCTTGATAGTGCTCTATGGGCTTATAGAACTACCTATAAAACCCCTTAGGGTACAACACTATACAGATTAGTCTATGGGAAAGCTTGTCATTTGCCAGTTAAGATTGAGTATAAGGCCTATTGGGCTATAAAGCAAGTTAACCTTGATTTAGATGTTGCAGGCACCAAAAGAAAATTGCAGGTTAATGAGCTCGATGAACGATGGTTGGTGGCCTATGACAATGCAAGGATGTACAAGGAGAGAACCAAAAGATGGCATGATTCTCGAATTAAGTAAGGGAGGGACTTTAAAGTAGGAGATAAGTTATTGCTCTATAACTCAGACTTAGGCTCTTCCTTAGAAAATTAAAGTCTCATAGTCCATTTGTTGTTAAAGAAGTCTTTCCTTATGGAACAATTAACTTAACTCACCCTGAAAAGGGTGATTTTAAAGTATATGGTCAATGGCTGAAACTATACTTTGGGGGAGAAATGAATCAAGTGACGGAGATTGAGTATCTCTAAGATTTGGGTTGAGCAATCACCCTAAACGTCTAGCTAAGATGACATTAAAGAAGCGCTGGGTGGGAGGAAACCCACAATTTGAGTGTTTTTAGTTTATTATTTTTGGTTTTTCGTTGTTTTGGTTTATATTTTTCTTAGTTTTAATTGTTTTTCTTTACTTGGCAGTGTTGTTTTTTTTTTTTTAAAGAGATTGAAAATTTTGACCAAGTGTTTTGGGCTAGGTCACACGTATAGTGAAATGGGCATGTCGCTAAGTATGTAATTACTTTTGATGTCTAGAATCTACAACACACTCAACGACACGGCCGTGTCAATGGCTGTGTCATTCATGCAATTTTGCAGTAGCTTCTACATGCGCAATGACACGGCCATGTCAATGGCCATATCATTTATGCAATTTGGCAGTAGCTACGACACGCCCAGTGACACAGGCATGTTAGTGCCTAGCCTTTAACCTAAATATTCAAAAAAAATTCCAGAAAGGTGACATGCCCAGAGACACGGGCATGTCGGTGCATGTGTCGACAGGTTTTAAACCTAACCCGACCCATCTTAAGCTCAATCCTTTCTCATTTTCTCTCAAATATACACAGATTTCTCTCAAATTTCTTCCATCTTTATACTCAAAATCTCACCCATAATCATTTTAGTGGGATTTTTGACCCTCAACAAGTGATTTCCAAAGGATAATACTGTGTTTTAGGCTTGCAATTTTCAGATTCTTTACCACTACTTTCCAGGATTGAACACTACACTCTTTTCTCTTGATTTCTTTACAAGTTTTAGGGTTTTAATCATGGGGTTTTGATGCATTTGTGCTTTAATCATGAATGTGTTCAATGAGTTTACATTTTGGCTTGGGTTTAGGGTTAAACGCTATTTATTTTTCTGTAATTTTGTTGTGGGTTAGTATGTGACTGTGCATAATTCTTAATTTTTGCGAATCCAATGTCATTCTTGGGTTTATACCACTATGGTTATGTAATTCATTGTTATTATCTACTGATATGCTTATTGGATTGAGTTCCTTGCCTAGGTACCAAACTTTTGGCATGATCCATGCTATAGCATTATATTGTCAAAACTTTGATAATTCTAACATCATTGTATTGGCATTGGTTTTGTTTCGTGCTTTTATTATTAGTTTTGTAGAACATGAGTTCGCACAAGCAACCATCTACTGGATGGGGCAAGACTTTGCCCACTAAGAAGGCTAGGGGGAAGGTCGTTCAAGTCAACCTGCAACTGCCCCAACCATCACATTTATAAAGGACCACAAATGCCTCAAGTTTACAAAAGAGGATGACAGAAAGAGGTTTGCACTGTTGGCAAACAAGAATTGTTTTCTAGCGCGAGTTTTAGATTGGGAGGCTTTAAGCTAAAAAGGTCTTACTGATGAGGTTCGAGGTTTGATACACTAACCGAGTTGGCAATAATTCATTGCCATTAATGAGGAAGCATATAGGGAATTGACACTGGAATTCTACTGTACATTCTAGTATGAGAAGATAAAACTTTCCTGGTCCAAGCCAACTATGAGGTTTAGATTGGGTGGCAAACAATTTCATTTGAGCATTAATCATCATGGAGTGCGTTTAGGATTGTATATTAAGGAGGAGGTGGGGGCTGATGCATATAGGTAAGCAGAGGTAGATTTTCCTGAATATAATGTTGAGCCTACCAAAGTTTGGGAGCGATTTGCCCCAAAAGCAGGCCAGTATATGCCTAAAGTGTCTAAGGCATCAAACTTTGCATCTTTTACTCATTGGGTGGTGCACAACCTATTGGCACACACTATTGCTGCTCGATAGCACAGCACAAAAGTTGTGGGGTTACTGGATCTTTTCTTTTTAAAGTGTACCCAAACTCTCACCTACTTCTTCTATGAGCAGTCGAAGAAGGGATTGGATGGTTGCTTGTATACTAGGATATATATCACCAAGCTGGCTTGAGCATTGGGTGTGTTGGATGAGTGCCAGCCTATGACAATGGGTGGGAACCCTAAGCTGCTCAATATGGATACTTTGAAGAGGCTGGAATTGATGAGGATTATCGAGCCACAGGTACCACCTGCTATTACTTCTGCTCCAGTTCCTCTGG
Organism: Reutealis trisperma; assembly: GCA_947687605.1. Lineage (NCBI taxonomy): Eukaryota > Viridiplantae > Streptophyta > Magnoliopsida > Malpighiales > Euphorbiaceae > Reutealis > Reutealis trisperma. The sequence continues at coordinate 291,671 of CANTUT010000742.1, read as the reverse complement.
TTCCCACTTTTGATGTGCCTCAGCCTTAGCCAACTGATATTCCTGATCTGGTGCCCACTTTTGCTGCACCATAGTCTCCACCTATTGATGTTCCCTCTAGTTTGACTAGGCCTTCTGTTTCGGCATATTTTCATATTCCTGCTTTCAGCGATTGGGGCCATACCATCAGTGCTATTAAGAATGATGATAGGAAACCTACAGAGTTCGAGCACCAAATTTGTCAGATTGAGAGCAAGTTGGGGAATTTGGAGATTGGTCAATGGCATATGCGGGTTGCTCTGTATGATATGCGATAGTCCATGGAATGACATCAAGTCTCTCTTTAGGCAACCCTTAATTTAGATTACTGTACTCTATATATTATCTCTCATATTTTTATTTTTCTTTTATTTTGTTTTTATTTTTTCTTTTATCGATCTTCATAATTTATTAGTACAGTCTCTCTTGGTCTATAGCTAAAATTGACATGGCAAGGCCACCAATTTGGCATCTATACATTTTGATTCATGGCAATTATAGGGCAGTTTTCTCTCTCTCCTTTTTCTATTCTTTGAATTCAACACATTGGGGATAATGTGTAAATTAAGTATGGGGAAGGGATATTTATTTATTTACTTATTCTTTTTGCCCTATTTTGTTTCAAGCAAGCTAAATTGTAATAATGGTATGAATTGGAATGGTCCCTCTTCAGCTCATAATTGATGATTTTTTTTTGTTTCTATATATGACAATTTCTCATTGATGTTTGGCTCGATTGAGTTGGTGTGGTAGTCGTAGCTAGCGAATTAAATTGATAAAATTTGCATGCCTAAAGTTTGAAACCTTAATTACATTTTTAAGCATATGCTGATTCCTTTGTAACTTTAGTTAAGATTAGTAAGATACACTTAATATCTTAGGTTTCTTGACTATTTTTCTTGAAAAAAAAAGTAAATTGCATAAGGAGCTTTGAAAATTTTTCCCTATTCTGCTGATTTTGACTCTTCTAACCAAAGGAGTTGGAATTATGAATAGTGCTAGTAGCCATTTGGATTTGTGATTCTAGTTGAGTAATTGGGGGTCAGCATCACAAATGTTTACCTTCGTGTCAAAAGGCTAGTATGATGATTCAAACAAGTTAGGCTGCTTAATTAATTAAATAAAAAAAATTTATAGTAAAGGTGCAATTGAATGTTAAAGTTAGTAGAAGATCGAGAGAGTAGTCAGGTGCCTAAGAGAAAATCTTTCATTTCTTACTTTTGTTTAGCTTTTGTTTCTTTAGAATTGTATGCTCAATCTTTTAAGTTTGGAATATCCTTGGTTCATGATTTTGTGAGCCAAAGCAGTACCATTCATGTGTGGGCCTTCGTCACCACCATGCATCCATTCCATGATTTGTTGGACTTCTTCTTTAGTGACACATCATAGGTGGATGTTATCCCAAGTCCATTTATAGAGCACATCCCTATTTGGAATGAATCCTTTATATAACTGTCTCAGAGTCCTCTTTTCTATTTTAGAGACCCCTCCAGGATAAAGCCCATTCTTGCGATAATTGAGAATATCCCAAAACCATGGTTTACTATAAATAACTTACATATTCAGGCAATGAGTTATGCATCTTGGTTTATGCTTCACTTTAATTATGATAGGTCTGATTATGAAGCCATTGCTTATGTCAAGCATCAAGGTGAGTGTTGCCAAAGCATCAGCGAATCTATTCTTTGTTCTTAGGAGATAATGGAAGGATAATTCATAGAAGTTGGCTGCCAATTCATGTAGGCATTTGTGGTAAGGAACCAAACACTCTTCTCTTATTTTCTATTTTCCTAAAGCTTGGGACACTATTAGATTCGAGTCTCCATAGATCTCAAGGTGCTTGATTCATAGCCTTATTATTGCTTCAAGGCCATAGATACATGCCTCATACTCTGCCTCATTGTTTGTTACTCTAAAGTTTAGCTTGATGGTTATGGGTAAGCTTTCCCTATTTGGTGTAATGAACACAATGCCAGCACCATACCCTTTGTTATTTGATGCCCCATCAAAGTAAAGCTTCCAAACTTCATTGCTAATCATTAGGATATCCTCATTGGGGAATTTAGGCTCAGTCCATTCATCATCTATTGGGGCTGTAGCTAATTAGTTTGCTACTATGCTTCCTTTGATTGCTTTCCATTGTACATATTTGAGATCATATGCTGCCAACACTACCATCCATCTTGCCATCTTACTATCAAGAACCGGCTTTTCCATAAGGAATCTCAAAAGGCCCTTGTCAGCAAGGATATGAGTTGTGTAGGAACTAAGATAGTGTTGTAGTTTATGGCAAACCCAAACAAGAGCAAGGCACAACTTTTCTATATAGCCATATTTGAGTTCATGGGACAACATTCTTTTACTCAAGTAGTAGATGGCATTTTCCTTATTAGAGTTAGGAGCATTCTAGGTGAGCATTGCCCCCATTGCTTCATCAGTAACAGATAAGTAAAGTAGTAGTGGTTTCCCAGGCCTTAGAGGTTGCAGTACTAGTGGGTTCAACAAAAATTGTTTGATTTGATCAAAGGCTTTTTAGCGGTCTTCATTCCAATGCTTTGAGGCTCCTTTTCTAATTAACTTGAAGATGGGCCCACATACATCAGCCAATTGATTGATGAATCGACTAATGTATTAGAGCCATCCGAGGAAACCTCCGATCTCTTTTTCCATTTTAGGAGGTGGCATTCCTAAAATTGCCTTTGATTTTGCAGGGTCGACCTCTATACCTTTCTTGCTGACCATTTGGCATAGGAATACCCTATATGAAGCACCAAAAATACACTTGGTAGGATTGAGTTTGAGATTATATTGGCGAAGTCTAAGGAAGAATTGCCTTAAAGCTTCCAAGTGCTCTTCGATAGTATTGCCTTTAACCATTTTTAAGTTCAAATGGCATAACTTTGTAACCATAGATACCCCACTAGGTGATGAAGGCGGTTTTTTCTTTATTAAGGGGGTGAACCATTATCTTCTTGTATCTCGCAGCCAAATCGGTTAAAGAAACCATTTCAGATCCTGCCATTTGGTCCACTAGAAGGTCGATGTGAGGCAAAGGAAAGTCATCTTTTGGACAAGCCTTATGCAGATCTCTGTAGTCCACACAAATTCTAACTCTACCATCTTTCTTATGAACCAACACAATGTTGGCAAGCCAAGAGGGGTAACTGATGGGCTCAATGAAGTTGTGGTCCAGTAGCTTCGTGATTTCTTCTTTAATCGGTATGGACCATTTGACTTTGAGCCTTCACAATTTCTGTTTAACTGGCTTGGAATCAGGGTAGATTGGAATTTTGTGCACAGTTATGCTTAGATCCAAACCTGTCATGTCCTTAGGATGCCATGCAAAACAGTCTTGAAATTCTTTGAACATTTCCTCTGTTTGACCCCTATTTATCCATGCAGATGCTATGAATGTAGTTTTTGGTGTATTATGTGTGCCAGCATTTATTGGCTCTTTGATTGCATCATCTTTTATTTAATTTTTTTGATCTAATGTCTCATTTAAGTCAGATTTAAGATTTGGAACATTAAAGAAAAATGAAGACACGAGATCATAAGAGGAAAAGGCAAGCTTTTTATTGAATTCAAACATGGATAAGTCCCAATTTACATCAAACTCAAAAGTTGGATACTCAAGGTCAATTACATCACCATTATCACTAAAAATAGAAGAAACTGAAGACACAGACTCTGACTCTGACTGGGACTTTGACTCAAACTTTAACTCAGACTAGGACTAAAACTCTATCTCAGATTGATGGAATGGGCTTGCCTCGAAATATCAATTATTCAGCTTGGTCTCATTTGGTTGGATTAGGGTGGATGGGTCAGGTTCCTCCTCCTCTAAAGTAAGTATGAAGACTTCATCAAAGAGACTTGCTTTCATGTTCTCCTCCCAATCTTGACTTAGCATGAATATGGGCTCACAATCCTCTAGCGAAAGCCTAACATCAAAGAAAATTTTGAAATCAGGAATTAATTTTCTAGTAATAGGACAGATCAAAGGTTCAGAAAAGCCATAGTAAGGAATTGTGTCACCTTCTTTTATAAAATATCCATTGAGGGTTTTGAAATAAGGGCGGATGGGCCAGTCGTAAGTCTTACCTCGTTTAAGGGCCACTACTTTTTCCTTGGCCCGTTCATCCATTCCATCAAATCCTCCTTAGCAGGCTCATATCTGAGCCCAAATGGTGATATTACAACTGGATAGTCCATAAAGGACTTTAAGCCTTGTTGATTTCTTCCAAGACCTAGGCTAGGAAAATAATTCATTTTTCTAACATATTTGCCACAGTAATGTTTCCAAAAGGATCAAAGTCGAGTGAAGCAAATTTTTTACCTTCTTCATCCTTAAGGAACTGGATGAAAGAGAAGCCAGAGAGAGGATAGGTGGACAATTCAAGTTGAATTTCTAAAATAGGCACAGGGTTTGGAATGTCAGCCTTGTCATGCATGTCCCTTTTTATGGTAACAACCCCTTTCCCATAAGGAAATTTGACTTTTTGATGCAATGATGAAAGGATTGCCTTAGTTTGATAGATCCAAGGTCTTCCAAGAAGTAGGTTAAAACAAGTAGGAACATCAATTACTTGGAAGGGAATGTAAAGGGCTGTGGGTCCAATAGTGACATGTAGTGTAGCTACCCCAAGTATTTCTCTCTTAGTATTGTTATAGGCCCTCACTATTTGATCAAAAGGGGTGAAGTCTATTACTTCTAGGCCTAGGCAACTAGCCACTTTTAAGGTATACATATTCAAGGCCGAGCCATTGTCGATTAGAACCATAGGCATAGTTTTCCCTGGAGTCATCACTATTATATAGAGGGCATTATTGTGGTTAGAGTCCCCTCTTGGTAAGTCATTATCTCCAAATGATATTGAAACTTCCTTAGCAGCACTAGTGATTAAAACCATAAGATTCTCGAGGGTGATATCAATAAGAGTTTGATAATGATTTAGTGCCTTGCAAAGAACTTGGCAATGAGGACATGAGGATTGAATCAAAATCCAGATTAAAATATTTGCTTGAGTCTTTTTTAACTGCTTGAGTATGGGGTATTCATCAGGTTCAGGACTCTTTTTTATATTGTTAGATGGCACAGGGATGGATTGAGTGCTTTAGATTGGTGGGTTTGGATTTTGGACAATTTTGCCATTTCGAGTGATGGCATTAATCTCCTTAAGCAAGTTGGTGAGGTCTAACACACATCAGTAGTTAACAGTTGATTTTATCAAATGAGACAAGATCAACTCCCTCATGAAAAGTAATTGCATTTACTGTTTGGTTGGGTAAGGGGTTGGTAGTGATGTTGTGTCTAGCTTTAGGTGGTAAGAGGTCATTGAATCAATTAGATCTTGGATCTTGTGTCTCAAGGTCTTACATGCATCAATTTTATATTTTGGTCCTTAGTGGTAATCACATCTCTCATTTGGGTTGTGATTTTTAGGAAGTGGGTTAAGAACAAGTCTTGTTTTGAGAGGTTGCACCATTCTTGCCTCAAGCAGTTTCTTATAAATGACACTCGTAGGTACACCCCCTAGATTAGAGAATTGGCGCCTTTCAATCTTAAGTGGCTTCTTAATTGCAATGGCATTTACTTCCCCCCTTTTTGATTTGTCAAGGGAGTTACATTTCCTTGGTGTGCCACTTTCTTGTATCTTGACCCAAATACAGATTCTTCTTTTATGTGCCCACTTTGGATTATATCTTCAATCTTAGAAGCAATGGAAATCAGGGCTTTGAAGTCAGGCAAGTATTAGGTGAGCAGCCTATCTTGATAAACCGAAAGGAGATTCTTAACAATAATATCAATTTGTTCATGCTCGGGAGGTTGGTTTACCATTTGGGACGCCTTCTTCCTCCACCTTATAAGGAATGAAGAGGACTCTTTTGAGTGCTACTTGGTGGTCTCGAGGTCTCTCCTCATCACATCAACCTCAATGTTGTAGTGATATTGCTTAACAAAAATGTTGCAAATGTCATCCCAGGTCTATTTTTAAGACGCATCCAGGTCTACAAACCACTTCATAACAGTACCAATCAGAGATTATTCGAACAATTAAGCAAGGAGCTCATTGTCCACTCCTAAAGGATGCATGGCCCCTACATAGGGTAGTAGTTCTATCAAATTTATCAAAATTTGACATTTTGAATTTAGGAGATACCCTTGCATTAGGAAACAGATTGAGAGAGCATGTGTCAACCACGTCTTCCCTTTTCTTTAAGTTCTTAAGCATCTTTTCCATAGTTTCAATTCTATCTATGAATGCCTTTAGCTTGGGGTTAGTCTCCCTCCCTTGAAAAGGATGGCTATGGGAGAAATGGATGCAGTGGTATGGATAGATGTTTCAATGGGCATAGGTTAGAAGAGTGGATTGGTTTTGAGAGTTGATGGAGGTGGAATGGTTTCAGCCATAGCCTTTCCTTTGTCTTTTGGGTCAGATTTGGAGGCAAATCCAAAAATAGGATAAGAGGTGTTTTTAGATCTACTGGGTCTAGATCAGTTGAACTCTAGTTTATGGTGGTCCAGTCCATCATTTCTTGGACATCTTCCATAATAATCCTCCTTTAATTTTGAAGTAAGTCTTAGAAACGAGCCTCTTGCCTTTTAAGCATTTCCTCTTATTGTTCGGTGAATATGGCAAAGAGCCCATTAATCAATTCCTCAACTCCATCAATAGCAGTAACTTTTTTCCCTAATCTGGTTGACATCTCTTGAACCTTTGAGTGAAAAAGATGAAGCTAGGTTAGTTTTTAGCCTTGGTAAAGATAAGGACAAAGATGAGATCATGAAATCCCAATCACAACAATAAGTTGAGGATGAAGGTACCATAGGTAGACATAGGTTTAGGAACTTGACATGGGTTTGAATAGGGACTAGTAGTGTTTGGGTGATTTTCAGATTTTCCACTTTAGTAGGATTCTTGCATGATGCATGCATGCGTGTATGCATGGATGAAAAAAGGTTTCATGATAATGACATACCAAGTTCAGTATTATGGTACATACAATCTTAAAGGAAGGTTCTATGAGTTATTACATGAAAGGGTAAGGGTGGCTTGAAAGGAACCCATCACATTAGAGATGCGATATACTTAACCACATGTGAGTCAAGGAGCCTTGCGTGGGTCCAATGGTACATGCATACTCGTTATACCTGTAAAAGGATTAAAGGATATGTTGTGGGTTGGATGATTTCACTATCGGCAAGCAGACCTAAAGAAGGTTGCCCACTCAATGTTACTTTCTATCCTTTGTTTTCCTAAGAACTAGAGTTTTGGATAAGGAGCCCAATATAGTGATGCATGAAAAAGCCATTTTGTAATAAAAGCCAAACTTTTTGTTTTATCAAGAGTTGTCCACTTTCATCTTTTATTTTAAGAAAAGATTTTGAAGTCTCTAGTGGAGTCACCAACTATGAGGCCTCACCCAAGCACTAGTCCAATCTACTAAAGGGAATCGAAATTGCCCACTTGAGAGAAACATCATGATTAGAACCCACTATGAGTTCAGAACATTATATTTTTTAAGTTGTAATTTGCAAAAGGATTTGCCACTTTAATTTTATTTATTTTAGTTAGGAAAATTAAAGGAAAAACCCAATTTGATTGACTCCAAAATTATACCATTTATCCTAAGGAAAAGCACTAGTCCTTGAATGATCAAAGAGGGCTCGGGGACTAGGTTATGGCTAAAACAATATAAAAAAAATTAGTTTGGCTTAAATACAAAATAACTTTTAAAAAGAAGTTTTTATGTATGCATGAACAGATATAATATGATGTATGAAACAAATATTACTCGTGCAATGCATGGCAAATATAAGATAATGACAATTATAAAATGTGAAAAATAAAGGAAAACTACTTAAAACTATTACAAGTTAAAATATCAAAATCAGGGGATCTTTCCTCTAGCCCTTATGGGTTCTAAGAAAGCACACATTCCCTAAATATAATTTAAATAATATTTAAATTAAGAAAAAGTAATAAAACAATCATAATAAAAAGAACTACAGTTTTGACTTTTTTTTTAAGAAAAACAATTTCAATCCTAGACTATGTGAAGAAGGTGATAGAGAGAAGAATTTGTTAATTTTAGCAAAGTTGAAAGCTTTAGAGATGACAAGCCTGCATATCCCTTTGAATGAGAATCAAACCCCATGCAGTTCTTCCTTCTTGCGAAGGAGGAGTTTTTAAGTCATTGCCTTTATTATCATGTTTTGATTGAATTTAAGGGCTTAGGGGATTTGTTAATTAGCTCAGATTTTAATTAGCAAAAATTAGATCTTTTCATATTTAGATCTTAAAATTGGAAAGGAAAAGGAAAGAACTTTTACTTTTGGCTTTCGGCGACGAGGAACGTAGGTAGCGAATTTGGCACCAGATCTAAATTTCACCTTTCCTTAGGGATGGCACGAGTACTCTTTTTGGAAGAAGAACTCTTGAATAGCATGAATTCTTCTTGGAGGGACTTGGATCACACCTTTGCTTGAGAACTACGAATTCCCTTTTGAAAGAAATAACTTGAGTTGCACCTTTTCTTGATTAAGAAACTTAAAGATAAGGTTTGAAATGATTAACAGGCTTATAAATAGGGTTTTGAGATTATTTGGAAGCTTATGAATAAGGCTTGAGATGATTAGGAGGCTCATGAATAGGGTTTTGAGATGATTGGGAAGCTTACGAATAAGATTTTATGTGATGGAGGAGGTTTTGGAAGGGGATTTTAGAGATTTGGAGGATTAGAAAGAGGGTTTTTATGATTAGAAAGCTTAGGAGTAGGGTTTAGCAAGCTTTAAGGAGAGTATAGACGCATATAATTTTGTCTAGAAGCTGTTATGAGGTGCAAGGTATCTATAGGGGGGTGTATTGGCTTAAAAGGGTGAGACTTTTGTGTGGGATTCGATCAAAACACGGTGTGGCAACGGAGTTAAGCCTATGGCAATCGCAAAGATCTTTGCAGTAATTACAAGGCTGGCTACAGTAGCCAATTGGCTACCACAAGGACGTCTGTGGGAACCACAGCGGAGGCTGAGGTAACCGCAGCCGGCCGCAAGTTGCCCCAGCTTGTTTTTCAGCCCATTCTCATCCGTTTTTTATCTGATTTGAGCCTAGTCTAATTCTATGGATTTGAAATCAAATATTGGTCATTTGGACGTGCAAAATAAAGGGTTCACACTGGTAAGTAAGACTACAAATGAATGTGATGTGATTATATGTATTAAAAGTTTATGAGATGGATATATGATAAGTTCATATAAATGAATGTTTGTATATATGGATTTTAGCATAACCTACATAGTGCACATGGAATGAATGTGATATCAATGTATGGTTATAAAGAATAGTTTGTAATAAATAGTCATGTTGCATAACAATAGATTATCTAAAGTGATAGTACTTGCTAATGTCACCGTAACTTGTCATCTGAACTATTTTGAAAATTTGAGGACGAATTTTATGAAAGGGGGAAGAATGTAATACCCTAACCCAATATTAGTCATATGCATAGAAGTTTATATGGATATGTCTGCTATGTGTTATATTGTGTGCTCAAATTCATATTGAATATGTGAATCTAGATTAATGATAAATGTCCACGTGTGAATTTTTTGCACTTTCATAAGATAAAGCATTTCATATATTAATTTTGATCTAAAAAGATTCTAGTGAATGAGAAACGAGTGATATGAGAATTAAATTTATTACAAGTGAGGATGACCTCATATATTATTAAATGAATATTTTCGAACTTGAGATAATTTGAATCTAAATAATTTAAAGTAATAGTTCTACGTGGAAATATTTTCCTTATTTTTATATTTATCTTGACATTTAAAGTTATAGATATTTGTGAAGTAAAATTTGAACACATATACTAAAATTGATATTTATTTTTATTAATATATTGATATTGATAAACTAAATTTATATATATTTGAAATATTAGTGGTTTATTTATATTGTTATATTGATATTTGAAAAGATATTGAATTAATTATATTTCATAAAGATATTTGAAATTATATAAATTTATTAAATTGTCAAGCTAATATTTTTTTATTAAAGAAAAATATTTTACTAAATAAAATATTGAAATTGAAATTTATTATGACTTATTTAAATGAGAAATTTTAAAATGAAGGAATTGAAATTATTATGAAACATGAATAATTGTTTTATTAATATTTGAAATGGTTTTATACTATAATTAGTAAATAATATTATGAATTATTATTATTATTATTATTATTATTATTAAAAAAGGAAAAAAGAAAAAGAAATTTGAAACATTAAAAACTACTCATCCTATAAACGGGCGGAATGGTTACACGTGTAGAGAAAGGATCAAACACACACACACACAGAAGGAGGAGGCTGCCACCAATGATCCACTGCATTCTAGCCACTGACCAACAATGCATGGCCCACTTAGAGGAAGCCCAGCCGCTAGTCGTTCATTGAGTAGAAGCATGCTACCAACGGCAGTCGAAGCAAGCTGCACGGGCCATTCAAGGCGGCTGCCGTGGTCAATTTTTTAGGCCATTTTTTGGTATTTTTTGATTCCGTTCATGATGGTTCTAGTATATTTGGAATCCTCTCTTCCTGTACTTCAATTTGGTATAAAGTTTGCTAATTTTGGATAACTTTTAATTTTGATTGAAATCCAGCAACTTCCACAGTTATTAACACCATTTTTTACCATTTTTCAGCATGTTACAGAAAGTGAAGTATATATTTGAACTCCTTATGTCATAAACTAACTGTTGGTACCCTTAAATCGCAATTCTATAATCATTGAAATTTTCCCGCCATTGGATTCGGGTGACTCATGAAATTGACGATTCCACACAGTAGCTCGAACTCATTAAACCGAGTCATATGGTATATATCTTGACTCCTAATTGTATATAGATATTGGGTTATGAATTTATTTGTGAGGATTTAGGTAAATAGTTTATTGTAAATTAATTTTTTAATTGGGTAATTAAGTTGAGATAATTACTTATCATATGATTATTAAGAAATATTGATTATTAATTGAAGATTTAAGTGAGATATTAAAATTATCATTGGTTGAATTGAATTAGTTGGATATTGGTTTGATAATAAGGAATGAAATTGGTGAATGAGATTAGTGCATAAAGGTTCGGGTTGGACCAATTAATTGTGTTATTGTTGATAAATTGGATTTATTGTAATATGGAGATAATCCCAGTGATAATTCTAATTTAAATAGAGAAAAATGGAATAATAATATTTGATAAATTATATTATGTCATTAGGAGTATTTCAAAGGAGAATTCAGAGGATAATAGTAAGAAGTGAGTATTTACTGAAATAGTGATTTACAGTTTAGGTGAGTGAAAAATACATAGCACTACATTTAAATTCAAAATATTCTAGTTAAGAAATTGCCGTTATTGCTAAATTAAAAGAAAAGATATATTGTGTGATATCAAATTTCATTATTTATTTGCAAGTTATAAATTGTTAAATGCTAAATATGTTATATTGATTTTATTGCTTCCTTAAATATTTGCGAATTTTACTGATGCTTCAATAAGAATGTTTCCAAAAGCCATGTTATAAAATGTTTAATATTTTAAAAGTATAGATTATATGAATTCTAATATTTTATGAGAATGATT